>JBBPBX010002407.1:51602-87545 GCA_038048925.1 Garcialebias charrua | reverse complement strand
TATATATATATATATATATATCCACTCTTAAGGAAGCTCTTCTTTCTGTAGCTCACATCAACATGATATTGAACCAAGAAGATTTTTAAATTAATTTCCTGGCAGTGCAAATGTCCCAGTTGTGCCAAATTATCCAACAGTTAGGATATTTTC
This sequence comes from Garcialebias charrua, assembly GCA_038048925.1. NCBI lineage: Eukaryota > Metazoa > Chordata > Actinopteri > Cyprinodontiformes > Rivulidae > Garcialebias > Garcialebias charrua. The sequence continues at coordinate 87,392 of JBBPBX010002407.1, read as the reverse complement.
TCCTGTCAGTGGGGTTTTATTAGTAACAGAACATTGTTTTGGCACGGCTGCCTTGAAACCCAGATATTTTGTTAACAGCTGCACTCAAATCGCAGTCATTCTAAAATTGAATAAATATTTGTTTTCACAACAGGAAGGAAGTCAAAAACTAAAGAGGAATAAATAATCAAACTGTCTATTTAAATCCATTGAACGCGACTGTTGAGAGTGTGTTCAGTTTATGAGTTTGTTTGTGTTCGGTTCTTTTTCTCCATTGCTTAAAGACCGTTTTTCGTATTTTTATCCTGGTTGTAGAACTCGTGGTTCTTAGTAAGTGCTGGAGGGACGTCTTCTTTCCTTACACACAAATCCTCACACTTATAGGCGGGCAGGCACATGGCCACGCACTTACATGAAAAACAACTACCAGAGTGTGAAAGGAAAGTGGACCGTGCCAAACTCATTACGCGTCGTGTAAGGACGACAAGAAATGGTTCCTCTGTGGCTCCATCTTCCCTCTGAGGTCACTTTGTCCTTCCAGCCTGCGCTGCAGATGAGCTCTGTGCCAACAGCCAAGTTCATTAGACAAACACAAGTCAGTGTGAGGCCACCTTGCTTGTTGAATGCCCTTTACCAATCCCTCTGCCCTGGATGTTCATCATATTCACACACACACACACACACACACACACAGGTTTGTTTTTCTATCTTTGTGGGGCCATTGCATTGACTTCCATTCATTTTTCATTCATTTCTATAGCCTAACCCTGACCTTTACCCTAAACCTAACCATTACCAATGCATACCTTACCCTAAACTTAACACATCCTCAATTCACACGTTAGTCCTAAACCTAACCCCTAACCCACCAACGGGACTTCTTCTGCAGATGTTTCTAAAGCCCGAGATACACTCGAGCGTCCTCACGATACGCCTATACGCAGCGTACGTACGCTGTGGCAAAAGCGTAGCCCCTCAGGGCACGTACGCGCAAAAGTATTTTTTTACTACGCATACGCGATGCGCGGTGTCTGAACATAAACTTCCCCGGCGCCGGACTGTTTTGTATGTTACACAAATTAAATAAATTCCCCTTCTTTATCGCTGATCGGGCCTTTTCTTTTGTTTTTTTGCCTAAAGTCAAGTAACCGCTTCTTCCTCCGTTCACTCGATGATTGAAATGAATGAATTCAGGTCCTACCTGGGTGCGGCGATGTTTTAAATATCCCTGGTGGGCTGTGTGCTGCAGGAAAAGCACTCCCTGTTATTATTTTTATTTCTGAGAGAACTTTTTACAACATATATAGTAGAAACACCGCATGAACACCGCCGCGGTCTTCAAGGCGCTACATGAGCTGGCTGTCAATCATTTCAGTAGGCGTGTCAGCAAGTAACCAATCAGCGAGCTCAGTTGAGTCCCCTCCGTGTGCAGCTGCTCATATTACAACAAGGAGAACGCGAGCGTTTGAAAGCTGATAGTTTCTGACATATGCTGAAGCATATCAGCAAAACACATGCGCACAAAATGCGCGCGTAGAGTGGCGTACCTGAGGACGCATGAGTGTATCTCGGGCTTAAACATTACTTGTGCAATTTACATGGCATTGTGGATTTTTTAACTTTATCTACCCAACCGATGTCTGTCTGCTTGTTTTGTATGTAATGTATACAGTATATAAGTCTGTCTTATCCTGTTGGTTTTGAACTGTCAACATCTATTTACTGTGATTGTAGTTTTCTTTATTTTCTTTTTTGATGAATGCAAATGTTTATTGTCAATTACCATGTGACGTGTGCTGCTGACCACTTGACCAGGTCACCCTTGTAAAAGAGATCTCAATCTCAACGGGCTCTATCTGGTAAAATAAAAATAAAGGTGATTGATTCTTATGGGGCCCGGGCTTTGGGCCTCATAAGAAGCAGTTGGTCCTCACAATTTGGTATAACTCAGAAAAATGGGCCTCACAACATAACATAAACAAGGACACACACACATGCTTTATTTGTGTTCAAGCAAACAAACATGTATTCATGGATGGACTGTTGGCCCATGCGGAGTTAAAACCTCTCCGGTAGTTTTGTCATTCAGATATCTGTAACCAGCCGGTGCCTTTGGAGTGGATTACCATAGCAATACGTGCGACCCAGAGTCAAGTCTCCCGAATCGAGCCAGGCAAACTGTCAGCCAAGGTCTGACTGTGACATTAGGAGACTAGAACACTTCATAACTCAGAGGGAAGCAGACCGTGAATCCCAGCGGTGAGACTTTGTCAAGTCCTGGAATGAAATGGAAACTGAAAAGTTTGTGCTCTCCTCACAACGGATGAATCGATGGCCTTAGAGCTCGGCGTTCGCACGTGCACCACCAGCTGTAACGATGACAGCAATTATTTTATATGATTGTAAAGTCAAAGGGGAGCAGAGCTGTGCAAATGCTTATTACTGCAGGTCTCTTTGTGTCAGTCCTCATACAAATCAGTTTTTGTGTTTTCTTTTTCTTTTGGTCCAGATGTACCCTCCAGAAGGAATGTGCTCGAGGGCTGCTGGCTCGCTCCTGGATCACTGTGGGCGAAGGCCCCCAGCAGTGTCCCTCCATCACCCTGACACCTCCGGAGATCAGCATCTCTGCCGACATCAAGGTACCATTAATTCTCCTCACGCTGTTGTTGCTGTGACCTTTTCAACAAGCCACACGGACATGGCTGCTGATCTTTAAGCTATGGCAGCAATGGGGTCACTGTATTTAAAGCCGATTTCTCAGACGCATTTATAATCTGACACCTCCCTCTGTTACTGCCCAGCCTATTAATAAAACTCAGCTGATAAGATCAAGCCACTGCTGTTTGATGCTGCAGCCACCCCCCACCCACCCCACCACTGTCTGGATGAGTACATTTTCAGTTCATCTGTTTGTTTGGCTTCAGGACTGGGACGAGGCTGTCGTCATTCAGTGTCACCGCTCTCATTGCACATCACTTTAATTCAATTCAGTTTATTTATTTAGTGCTGGTTCACAACAAAAATCATCTCAGGATGCCATACAACAAAAGCAACAAGTCCGTTCGAGTGAGATTTAAGTCAATTTGATTCAGTTATAAACAATGTACAGTACAGTATTCACACACAGTACAATATGAAATGCCAATTAGTACCATACCATACCATACCATACCATTTTATTTATAAAGCACTTTAAACAGGAACAAGTCCACACCAAAGTGCTGGACAAACGTTGTTTAGATAAGCCAGCAGATTGCAACAAATCCACAGATGAAGCTTTTCCTTAGTTTACACATGTCCCAGGAGTAATTTGATGTCAGCCTGCCTTGAGGCCAAACGGGGGATTCAGATTCAGATAAGCCACAATTGTTGATTTTTTTCAGGCAAACTGTTTTTTTTTTCCCTTGTCAGCCTTGACTCTTGGTGCTACTTTCAAGATCCAAAATGGACAGATTTGTGGGCATTCCACTGGTCCGTGCTTATGAGCCTCCTCCAAGATCGTCTCCAACATGCTGGCGAGCCCCAGAAGCCGCAGGTGGCCTGAGATTCACACAAGTCTCTTCCATATTATGGTTTAGCTCATAAATCAGCTGATTTTGAGTACTCGAAGCACCAACCAAACCTTCACACAGACTCAGCAGTTCTGCCATAGCCGAAACTGCTGCCACTGTCTTCCTTAATAGCCAATAACATAGGAATCTGCCAATGCCAAAAAGCAGAAACCCTGCTATCACGGTTCCAATTATATAAACATCTTCAGTGTCCTTCTGAGACAAAACAGAAAGACACATCTGTTCCCAAACTCCCCACGAATCCATGGCGCATCCTGCCGTGTGAGTGTCAGTGGGGCATGAGGGCTCTCCAGGACCATGTTGCTTTGTTTTAATGATAAAAAGACCGAGGTTATGGTCTTTAAATCTAGTGCTCCTGACAGTCCCACCACTTTTGATTTTTCCTCTTTGGCCCCATATGAAAAGTCGATTGTGACAAATCTAGGAGTGAAAATTGACCCCTGCCTGAAACTGGACTGTCACATCAACAGCATGGTTAAGTCCTCGTTCTTTCATCTGAGGCGCCTGTCAAAAATCAAGCCCCTCCTTTCTAGACGCCACTTAGAGACAGTAATCCACGCTTTTATTACTTCACGCCTGGATTATTGTAACTCTCTTCTGATTGGAGTAAATAAGGCCTCGCTTTCTCGGTTGCAGCTGGTACAAAATGCTGCTGCACGATTTTTGACTGGTACAGGCAGACGTGAGCACATCACTCCAGTTTTAATGTCCCTTCATTGGCTTCCTGTCCAGTTTCGAATCCATTTTAAAGTTTTATTGTTTGTTTTTAAGTCTTTGAACGGTTTTAGTCCCTCTTATCTGTCTGAACTGCTTCAACTTTATGTGCCATCACGTGCTCTCAGATCCGCTGACCAGATGCTTTTAGCAGTCCCAAAAACCTTTTATAAGACCAGAGGAGACAGAGCATTTTCAGCTCTGGCTCCTAAATTGTGGAACGAGCTGCCACTGAAGGTCAGGCAGGCCCCATCAATATCTGTTTTTAAAACTCGTTTAAAAACACATATGTTTTCATTGGCTTTTAAACCAGAATGAGTTCACATCTCTGTTTTAATGTTGTATTATTTTACTTGTGATGTTCTGATATTTATATGATTGAGATTGATTGTTTTTATTGTTTTGTGCTTGTTTTTATTCTTGTACAGCACTTCGGACGGCTGCTGCTGTATTTTTAAGTGCTTTATAAATAAACTGGTATGGTATGGTATGTTGAAAAGATTTTGTTGATTGTGTTGAAAGTCCAGCTGACCAGATCCATGACAGTGGTTTTCATTTTGGAAGATGTGTAATAGATGCTCACATGGGGCCAAGATGGTGTAGTGGCTAGGGAATCAGACTTGGGATCCGAAGGACCCAGGTTCGAACCCCGGCCACGGCACACCTTGGGGTGTCTATGAGTGCACATCTATTTTCCCCAGCTCCCCGGGCGCTGACTACGGCTGCTCACTGCACCACCTGGTGGTGGTTGGGTTAAATGCAGAGGCCAATTTCGTCTGTCAAGTATGGGAAACATACACAGATGACAAAAATGTGACATTTATTTTATTTATTTATACACAGACAGAGAGCAAAAAATAAAAAATAAAACATCACTTTGGACTGACTGAAGACTTCTTAAAGAGGTTTTCAGACATCCAGATAATAAAGAATTACCAGCGAGTCTCAGTTCTGCACTAGATGTGAGACTTTATTTGTCATAAGTGACGCTCAGCTGCAGGAAGCAGCCAGGTGTGCGACTGCTTTTGACCCTTTGAAATTTGAACCGTACATTTGAAGGACTCCCGCTCAGGTTTTTCAATACAATCTGTAATTAAAGCTAATACTTCCCTTCATGTTCTTTCTGATTCTGATAGTGCTTTTACTTTAGACAAACAGATAAATGCAGTGTTGAAATCCAGTTTCTTCCACCTAAGACTCATCGCCAAGGTGAAGTCTAGTCTCCCTTTCAGCGTCCTTGAAAAGGTTTAATGTTTTTATTACGTCTCGTTTGAACTATTGTAATGCTTTGTTTGTGGGTTTAGATAAATCATCTTTACATCTCTTACAAACTGTCCAGAATGCAGCAGCTCGTCTTTTAACAGCAACTGGAAAACACGAACACATAACCCCCATCCTGACTTCTCTCCACTGGCTTCCTGTCCACTTCAAGATTGATTTTAAGATTTTATTGCTTCTGTTTAAAGTCTTAAAAGGTCTGTCCCCGTCATATTTATGTGATCTTCTTAACATCTACACTCCAGGAAGAGCACTCCGGTCTATCAAACAATTCCTCTGAGATGTCTTCAGATCCAAAATGAAGTCTAGAGGTGAGCAGGCTTTTGTGGCTGCTGCTACAAAACTGTGGAACAGTTTACCTGATCATTTAAAGGTATTGTGACATGATTTTGTAAATTTGAATATTTGTCAGAACATATATATCTTATATCATTGAGCTCTGGTCGTTTTTGCATAATAAATTATAAATATATTAAATTTTTATTCCAAGTTATGGTAGTTTTTTTCTCTGGGATACGCCCCTAAAAATCTGCGCATTTCCGCAAAACATCATCTTGACGTGACAACGGGAAGGCACGCTCCAACGTGCATTTAAATAATAATGGCGGAGCATGTCCTATCGCGTCTGAGATATCATTTTGAGACAGTAAATCTTCCAAAACTCTCATTAATAAACCCTCCCTGAATAAAAAAATTACAGATGTTACCTGATGGCGCAGACATAATTTAAAAATGCATACATAGCAACGTGTTTGCTCCGGGCTCTCGGCTAATATTTTTAGAAGCTATCTTGGCTAACAAGAGTCCCTGACACCGGTCACGTCTGAGATATATCATTTTAAGACAGTAAATCTTCCAAAACTCTCATTAATAAACCCTCCCCGAATAAAAAGAAACGAGATGTTACCTGATGGCGCAGACATAATTTAAAAATACATCATTAGCAACGTGTTTGCTCCGGGCACTCGGCTAATGTTTGTTAGCTGCTATGTCGGCTTATTACCGGTTGCGTCAGCGATATATCATTTTAAGACAGTAAATCATCCAAAACTCTCATTAATATCCCTCCCCGAATAAAAAGAATTACCTGATCGGCAGACATAATTTAAAAATACATCATTAGCAACGTGTTTGCTCCGGGCACTCGGCTAATGTTTGTTAGCTGCTATGTCGGCTTATTACCGGTTGCGTCAGCGATATATCATTTTAAGACAGTAAATCATCCAAAACTCTCATTAATATCCCTCCCCGAATAGAAGGAAACTACAGATGTTACCTGATGGCGCAGACATAATTTAAAAATACATCATTAGCAACGTGGCCTGTGTTAGCTATCTGATTCGGCTAGCTTGTTAGCAGCGAACAAACATAATCTGCCGTGATAATTGGCTTTATACACTCAAAGTGTATAAAGTAAAACAACATGAACTCACGTAAAATAAATAGTTTATAATCTAAAACACTACACACCTCCGATTATGTTTACACAAAGACTTACTCATCTCCTGGACAGTCTTCCGATGGTCCCTGCGTTGTTTCGACATGGTAGCTCCTGTGGGACTTTCTTCTGTAGATTTTCTTTTAAAAATAGTAGGAATAGCATCCGGTTTTAAAAGTCTTCTGAATCTTACTGGTAATCCTAAAGATTCTTTTATACCAGGTGCTGAAAACAATCGGCAGTGAAATGGTCGCTGCAGACATAGGACTCCTGGAACCCACCGGTCTTTGTCTGGTCCATTCTTGACAAAGTTTGTCATCTTTTGGAAATTTGTGAAGGCTCACTTGTTCACTGCTGATATTAGAACACACAAATGCACTACAACGTGACGGCATTTTTCAAGTTACACAAATAAAAGGCGATCCTTCAGGAAATGAATCTGTATGGCAAGCAGTTAACACACCTAATAAACGGGCAAGGCTCTGCCTTCTGCCCGTTGTGACGTTGATGACTGGTGACGACGACTGGTGATGACGTATTGCGGAAATGCGCGGAATTTCAGGGGCGTATCCCAGCAAATACCAGAGAAAAATTTAGCATAATTTCGAATAAAATTTTAATATGTTTATAATTTATTATGCAAAAACGACCAGAGCTCAATGATATAAGATATATATGTTCTGACAAATATTCAAATTTACAAAATCATGTCACAATACCTTTAAAGACCACTGAGACTGTTGAGACTTTAAATCGTTGTTCAAGACGCGTCTTTTTTCCCTGGCTTTGATCCAGGCTGAGTTTAAGAACAAGTTAGAGCTGATTTTTCTTGTCTGTTGTATTTTATTAACGCTCTTGTGTTTCTACTGTGACACAAGCTGTATTTTCTTGTTCTTTCTTGTTTTCATTTTAGTTTGACTAAATTTTAAGGCACTTTGGTCAACTTTTCTTGTTTTTATGTGCTATATAAAAAAAAAAGACATTGACATTAAAATATCTTGTAGCACAGACCTTTGAAAAGACAGATTAGTATTTTAGCACCAGCATGGTGGTTCTCAAGGAGCTATTAGCTGAAAACTGGAAGCACAGGAGATGATCAGCTGAAGAATGGTGCAGCTTTAAAGTTGTGTTTCAGATATTTGGATTTTTCCTGTTTCTTAAAGACATGAATTTCAGATAAGTTTTTCTTTTAAGTCTGACACATCTTCTTTTGTTCTCCACTTGTCAGCATGCAATTGAAAGCTTCTTGGTTTGTGTGTGTGTGTTGTGTGTCTGACAATGTGTGTGCTCTGGGCTATTTTGAGCTACAAAAAAGGAATACATTTGTCATGTGCCTTACCACTAAACTTAGTCATCATCAAATGTGTGCATGGCATCTACTGATACTAGAAGAAAACAGATTAGGGTTTCTTATTAGTTTGTGGATTTAAAATCCACAGTAGATTTTATTTGCCTTCAGCCATCAATTATTATGTTTAGGAATGACAACACATTGTTTAATAAATAAATTCTATGTCTAATGAAAAGTAATACAGTACTGTAGTAGTTAGTTTACGTGTCTTTAATTATTATCTGCAGTCAAAAGTTAAAAGCAATAATGTTCCTGCCTATCACAATAGCACTGATGTAACAGACTCACGCTCTTCAAATAATAAGTTTTATTTCAAAGGTTCAAGGTTCTTTATTGTCATTCACATCGCGTATGGTACATGAGGTGGAATGAAAGTACACAGGGTCCCAGTTACATCCAAAAAAAAAACAAATTGTAAAGAAAAACAGTACATGAACTAAGAAATACACTAATTTTATGGTTGGATTTTAATTTATAGGGGGGGATCACATACATATATGCAGGGCTTAATTTATAAACCGATTGATGCCGGAACACAAATAGTGGGCGGGGGGCTCTGGGGGTCCTCCACCAGAATTAAAAATAAATAAAGTAGATGCTATTTCATGCATTTTGGTGTATTTAAAGACTGTGTAAAGTGAAATTAAATGTGTGTTTTTAGTTTGTCACATGGCATAAATATGTGTTATTAATCACCCATATAAATCTGACTGATTAAAAACATTGTTTTCCTTATAAAATTAAGTCTCAAAAATCATGAAAAAACATAATTTTCCCTTGGTCTGAAACTGTGGGGGCGTGTCAGCGCGTGGGCGTGGTTTCAGCGCAGTACTGCGGCCTGCAGCTGAGCTGTGTGTGGAGAGGCAGACAGGAGCAGAGCCAGTAAACCTGCTCTGTTTTTATCTGAGTTCTGTCTGTAACAGCAGCTACTTTTTCCAAGAGTTACGCTGTTTTTGTAAATAGTTTTCTTGTGTGTTTTTAATCTGGAATGAATTTAAAAAAAAAGTTGTACCATGCGGGAATTGAACCCATAAGGTTTGGGACGGAAGGCAAACGCTTTATCCATTGACCTATCCAGGCATTACAGATACTCGGTATAAAACCACGCGGTATAAAAACACGTTATGATTTGTACGGGTGCCCTGACCATTGCGACATCCAGGGAAGATGCACGAACGAGGCATAATTGATTAGATTCAAGATTCAAGAGCTTTTATTAACATTGCACCAGTTGTTACCAATACAGCGTGATTATGTATGCACAGTCATCCGAAGATGGAGTGAGTGTGTAAAGCTGCTGCTTATTCAGAACACGTGACATGTTCTTCAGCGCGGCCTCTCTCACCCGTTTCGGGATGAAGGTCAAAGGTGTGAAAAAAAAAAGAAAGTACCATGAGGGTCACAGCGTTGGTATTAAAAAAATGTATACCGCATGACACAGTAAAAACTATACCAATAAGCACATTTAGACAGTTACATGTTGCATGTTGAGACTGAGGCAGGGAGGATTCTGTCCATAAGACATTCCAGATAGCGACAGTCTGACCAGCCGGCCTCCGATAACGCTCATAGAAAAGTTCTCCGGGGCACATCTCAGGAGAAATTAGATATCCAGCCTTTTTCAAGGCTGTTTCCAAGGGAGTCAGATAAGAATTGACAAATATTTTCACTTCAGGCTCACATTGTAATTTCTGTAGCCTTCAGTTTGTAAGGGCGACTCTGTTCCAAGTGATCCAATTCGGGACTTTTTCCACTGATCCAATTAGCTAGCTAACAATGAACAAAATATCTATGCTATTGCTATCTGATGCTATCTGCGATTCGCGAGTGAACGGCTCCACCGAGGCGAATTTATACGGCTGGAGCTGCAGGGGGTGGGGCTATACTTAAGAAGACCGCGTGACGAAACGCGGTCACATTTAAAACACGCCTAAAAAATCCTGAAACAGAAATATCTTTATACACAGTTTGCTCTATAACTCCAAAATTAATTGAGCTACAATTTTGAGACTTTTTACTCATTTACAAGATTACAATTATGACATTTATAATGTTTATTGAAGAAAATATTGAAATTCACTTTACACGGTCTTTAATGGTTTGTTAAACATCTACGTTTACCTACATTTGTAGATTAGCTGGTTAGCCTCTGGTTAAGGCCTCGTTATACTTGCGCTTTGGTCCGCAAGCTAGAGCGCGCGCACGGAGCCATACGGCTCCATGCGTTTAGAGTTTCGCCGCTTTGTTTATAGTTGACGCACGGCAGCGCATGGCAAAGTGCTGTTCTTTGAGCCCAGTCCACGGTGTCAACGGCAAAAGTCAACGGTGCGGCGCGCGCACTAGGCTTGCGGGTTTCAAAAATTCGGAGGTGCGCGACACGCGCCAAGACGACGCGCGGGGCCAACGCACAGGGGGCGGGGACTGCGATAATGCATCACTTTTGGCGCGCACCCCTCGCGCGCTGCGCGACACATCGAGTATAAATCTAGCTTTAGCTTGGCACTCACCCCCACCACTCGTTAAGGGGCGGATATTTTTTCAAGGGTAGACGCTGAAATGCTACTTGAAGGGGCAGCTCATATGCTTGCAAGTAGCTGTTGTGTTTAAATTGAGTGTTTATGTAATTATTTTCAGTTTACATATCCAGTATAACTTTTATTCATTCAAGGCAGCCATGTTTGTTCATAACTTTATTATTAGTGTCTGAGAGTTACCGGATCCAAGCAAACAGTTACCGGAAAGCCCCCTGTCAAAATAAGCATTCCTAGACCCTGGTTCGGGAGGATCCAGCTCAAATTAAGCACTGCATATTCAGTATGTACATACAGTGAAACATGGGGAAGGAGGAAGAGAGTAAGGATGACTTCTAGAAGGGAATGGCTGGTAATGAACAGGTTGTCTATTCCTTGGTATAGGAGGATTCACAGGGTTAAGAGCAGAGGATTCCAGTCGGGTAGGTCCAGGGTCTATGGGTAGCAGAAGGATCGTACTGGTTAGTAGACGGGCAAATGGTGAAGTGGTGGAGGAGTAGCTGAAGGTGGTCCAGGTGACATGATTTAAACTTTTTTGTTGTTATCCACCTGGATGATTGAGCCTACAACCTTTTTTTTTGCAAGCCAAGATAAGAGATTGCAGAGATCCAAAGGTAAGTACAGTACTGATCTTGGAGGCACGAGGAAGGAGATGAAGAATCCAGGTCTTGAGACTCAGGAGACAGGTTCTAATGGTACATCCAGACCGAACGCGTTTTCAACTGCAGGAGCGTCCGGTTTACATGCAAAGTCAATGGGGGACGCGCCTCCAGGCGCGTCTTGGTGTCGGGCGTCACGTCACGTGCATGTTGAGCGTGCTGGAAAGCGTTTTCTATGCACGTGAACCCGCGTCAGCCTCCAAAGCACGCCTTGACCATGCTGAAGATTTCGCCGTTCAAACTCGTGAACGCGTGTGTCAACCAATCAGGGAGAGTCGGGTGGAGGAGAAAGGGGGAGTCCGCTATGTGACGCGGAAACGAGGGGACGGGTATTGCGCAACTATGTGACGTATTGTTTGTGGGACACAGAAAAAACCCGCAAAGTCGTGTACTATGGAAGAGAAACTCATGGTACGTCCAGACCGAGCACCTTTTCAACGGCCAAAAAGCTCGTCACGCACGCAAGTGGACGCACTGGACCCAGACCGTGTCCAGACCGGTACGAGAAGCTGCGGCGGCGGTGGCGACGGGGGGGAGGAGCTAGCAGAGCTTAACTTGCTAAACGTGAAAAGTTCACAATTCAAAACTTACCCGATATCCCGACTTCCTCACTGGCACTCCGCCAGGCAAGGTCCTTTTTATTTCTCCTCCATACATGAACAGGACTTTGCGGGTTATTTCCGTGTCTCGCAAACAATACGTCACACAGTTGCGCAACACCCGTCCCCTCGTTACCGCGTCACATAGCTGACTCCCCTCTCTCTCCTCCCCGACTCTCCCTGATTGGTTGACAAAGCGTTGAACGGCGAAATCTTCAGCATGTTGGAGGCGTGCTTTGGAGGCTGACGCGGGTTCACGTGCACGAAAAAACGCTTTCCAGCACGCTCAACACGCACGTGACGTGACGCCCGACGCCAAGACGCGCTGGAGGCGCGTCCCCCATTGACTTTGCATGTAAACCGGACGCTCCTGCAGTTGAAAACGCGTTCGGTCTGGATCAGCCATCATTGTAGCTGTGTGTTCGCGACAAGTCCTTCACGACCAGTCAAGTCTGCTCTACAGAGACAGAAATAAAAAGCTCCTTGCCTGGCGGAGTGCAGTGAGGAACTCGGTATACCGGTAAGCTCCTCCCACACCCCCGCCGCCACACCGCCGCAGCTTCGCGTTCTGGTCTGGACACCACTGTGGGTCCAGTGCGTCCACTTGCGTGCGTGTCGAGCTTTTTTGAAGTTGAAACGCTGTTCGGTCTGGATGTACCATAAGAAACATGGAGAAGACAAGGTAAGTTCAGTTCTTTTGGTTAGATATCACGATGAAGTCGATGGCCATACTGGCTGATACATAATGCTCCAGCAGGGACAGGAACTCTTCTGCACCCTCTTATACTCCTGGAGCTCATCAAGGAGATGACCCCACAGCTGCTGCTCTGGACCCTGGAACCTGCAGAGAAGAGGCTGGAATCCTACATTGCCTATGCCTGTGTGTGTGTTTGTCTGTTAGCAAAATATCACATGAACCACCAGATTGATGTTGAGGAAATGCCCAGAACGCATGATGGACAACATGATGTCCAAACAAAACTGATTTACTTTTGGGACCAATTAAATTCAAAATGGCTGCCACATACAACTGACCTTGGAATAACAGTGTTACAGATTTTGGGCTTAAATTTGCCGTGTTAGTGGCTGAGCATCTTCAACACATGAGCACTAACACTTATTACGGGATTTTATAATTTAACTTGAGGCCCTACATTACATAATTTACAAGATTTAAACACAACGATTTAACTCCGGTGTTTCTCGTCTGAAGATGCTCTCAGTTTAAAACTCTAGAAGTGCCTAAAGATATGCATTCTTTGAAAGAATGCTTTGTCTTTTGCTGTATCAATTTTATAACTTTTGGGTAAAAGCACCCTTGTACATACTTTTGTTATTTCCATCAGCATTACTCCAGTTTCTGTTCTGTTAATGAACAGGGCACGGGTCAACTTTTAAGTTTTACTTCAACTTTTCAGTGCACAACAACAAAATAGACATAAAAATACGACCTTGCTGCTTTTCTGACGTTGCTTTTCTGACGTTGATTTTTCAAGTCTCACTTTCCCATTTTGCCTCCTTCCCTTTCATTTTTGCAGGTGTTCATTATGATAATGTCAGGTTTTCTTTAACCACCATTCTGATTTAATCAGTCTTGGCAGGATATTATATCTGGGTTCAGAAAGATGCCAGAGTGGTTCTGACATGCAAACTGTTGTTTTCAATAATCCCTTCTAGTCGATGAATCATGTAACGGAGAGATAACAATGGCATGATTGGATCAGTGATCTTTGCCACGTGGAATATAGTTGACCTTTAATTACAGATGGTAATTTGATGGAGGCCGGGGACGACAGGTCATTAATTGGTTCATTAATCGTGAATATTTGCTTGTTATGAAGATCAGTCGTCAGTGGACTGTAATGGCTTCACCAGCTGCCCTGATCCACAGACAGGAAGCTTGGCTCAAGGTTGTCTCCCCAAACAGGAAGCAGCAGGCGGGAAGTCGGGGCCTTCGCCAGGAAATGATCGATTCCAACGAACAATAGAGTAAAAAAAAAAAGGCATGTCAGCACATGTTGCAGTCCACCTCAGCTGCTGAGGCAAAGAATATCTTCCCCGTTCTCATCAACCCCTCCAACACACGCACATAGCACAACCCCGCCCGTTTTGAATTTCTCACATCGGTATCATTTAGTCAAAAAATCAGACGTGTCAGTGAGGTGTTATGTTTCTCATTAAACGTCTGGTGTACCTCGTCACGTACTCAGATTTAAATGTGAAAGTAGCACGCCGTCTGTTTCTTCATCACACAGTAAGTTCCTGTTTTTCTGCCTGAACTCATGAGCAATCTGGAAGCAACGCCAACCTCCTTCGCCCTCTCAATCACGTGTACAGCAACTAAATAAGAATACGCATTTGTGAACGTGACAATTTCAAAATCTAATTGTGTATTCCATTAATTTGAGCAGTTTGTTTGCGCTTATGTATCGGTTTTGTTTTTCTGTCGTAGGATGTTGGCATCCTGATAAACGGCAGCGTTCCCGATCTGATAGGCTCACGGGTGGAGTGTGAGTACTGGCCCGGGGTTTCCACTGCTGCCACGTTACACCTGGACTATGGTCCCGCTCAGATTCAAACGTGTCCCTTACTACCTCGAGAAAACTACCAACCCATTCCTCCAGGCAAAGGTGAGACGAGCAGCCGTCCATTACGTAGACATATCTTTCCACTTGTGCTTTTGTATTTTTTAGTAGAACATGTAATTTCCTCTGTTGTGTCTCATAACGCAGCATACCGTATTTTTCGGAGTATAGGTCACACCGGAGTATAGGTCGCATTGTCCAATTATTACCAATAGATTGGAAAAATCCCTAGATAGGTCGCACCGGAGTATAGGTCGCACCTACGTTTAGCTCTGCTGCAAATGTCTGCCACAGGAGCGCACAGCAAGGCTTTTAAGAAGATTAACACTTAAAAACAATTATTTGTTTGATAAAAATTATAGCAAATATGTGTCTGAGCTGAACTTTTCCTTAATAAATGAACGTAATTGTGAAATGAGCTTGATTTAAAAATTTGTTTCGCCGAAAGTGATAAGAAGCCATATATAGGTCGCACCTGAGTATAGGTCGCAGGCCATGAAAAAATGATAAAAAGGTGCGACCTATACTCCGAAAAATACGGTACTCAGTAGCAGCAGAGCAGCACTGCTGTCTAGTTTGTCTCATGACAGCGGTATCATCTCCAAATGCTCCTGAGCTCAACACGTGTAGCGCTCAGTTCACCAACCTTTGTTTCTACAGATCACCTGACTGTTTCTGTGGCGATAAAAGTTAACGGCACGTCTGTTGTATCTGGGAACATCATCATCTACGACTGCGAGAGGACTGGAGCAATACACCCAAAGACACCGTAAGTCTCACGTTTGAGTACGTGTTGGATTTAGCGATGCTTGGACAGTGCCAAGTGTCATTGTTTTGCTTTAAATCCAGATTTTTACAAAGTGGAAGCAGTGGTGGAAAACATACTCACTCGGACAATTTGATACTTTTAAGGGTAAGGACAGTGATTTATGTTAAAACTACGCTGGTGGTTTTAAAAATAAATGTTTATTGTATCGAAGTAGTGATTGGCAATTTGGTCAAAAAATGGCCTCCACCTAGAAAGGTCTCTTAATTGAACCTTTATGTAACCAGGCAAATACTATAGAGTTCCCAAATCTGTGTTGTAAGGGAGGCCTGGGCCTCAAGGCAGACTAAAAGGGTTAGGGCCTAAACATGCATCTTTATGGACTGCTGGAGGAAAACCCACTCAAACACGAGAATAACATGCAAACTCCATACAGAAAGATCCTGGGCCAAAACTGGGGACTAAACCCAGAACCTGTGAGACTACAGGACTAACCACTACGTGCTGCCTAATCCGAGTTATTGTTCCAACTGTGTTTTGCAGGATAAACCTTTGCAAAACAAACTGCTCTACTGTTTATGTTAAAATAAAGATGGACGAAACATTTCTGCCTTGATCTGTTCAAAACTGAAGCCAATATGTTTGTAGTGAAGTGCCGCCATGTTGAATATCTGGAGCAGCATCTGTGCACTAGATACATGGGGCTGAACCACAGATAAGAAAGTCCTTCCTGTTACTGGTATTGGGCCTGATGCCTGCCTCAAGTATTCATACTTGTACTCGTAAAAACATACAGATACTTCAAAATGATACACGTTTATGCTTAATGATGCCATGTCCTCTTCCACTTTGCAAGTAACTGGAGATAAAAACAAAAAAATTACCTTAGTTTTGAGATATTTTAAGATAAACAGATGCTATTAAGAGTCATACTGTGTGCAGTGCTCTTAATAAAAGAAATGTGTTTCCAAAGTCATTATGCAATGTTAAAGTACTAACTCATTAACTAATCTGTACTCCGTATCGGCAAGTACCCAAACTGAAGTACGTTTACTTGTACTCGGTCTAAAAAAACTAGTATCAGGACATCCCTCCATTCACATTATTACAACTAACAAGTTGTCACATTCTCAATCGGGGACTCGTTTTTTGTGGATTCACCTTTTGTTTCTGGTCCTCTCTGGTTTTAATAATACACTGAGATGGTTTAAACAAGCGGTGCCTAAAAGATGGAAGAATAAAACACAGTTAGAGTGGTAATACTCTGATTACTCTGAAAGGCTCAGTTGGTTAGGACTGTCGCCTCACAGGTTTGAAACTGCCTAGGGCTTTTTTGGGTGGAGTTTGCATGATCTTGTATGGATTTTCTCTGAGAACATCCAGGTTGGGTTAGTTGGAGACTAATGCCTCTTTTCCACCGCTCGGCTCGGCTCGGGTTGGATCGGCTCAGGTCGGCTCAGTTCGGGTCGGGTCACATCTATGTTCTGTTTCCACAGCTTTTTTGTACCCCTTCTGTGGGCGGGGTCCAGAATCCTACTCGTCTTACCACATGGTGGCAGTAGTGTTCCTCAAGCTATTTACTACAGTACTAGCCACCACTAGAAGAAGAACACAATAAAGACTTTGTATCACATATTATCAATTCTATCAAAAACCACATAGCTGATATTTTTCAAAAAAATCTAGTGTGATCACAACATGTTCATATACGAAATGTATCCTGTTGGAGTTATTTGAAATAAAATTCAATGTTTTATAGACATAAATGTGTCAACCTACGTCCATTATTTTCTACTTTGTATCACATATTATCAATTCTATCAAAAACCACAAAGCTGATATTTTTCAAAAAAATCTAGTGTGATCACAACATGTTCATATACGAAATGTATCCTGTTGGAGTTATTTGAAATAAAATTCAATGTTTTATAGACATAAATGTGTCAACCTACGTCCATTATTTTCTACTTTGTTTCACATATTATCAATTCTATCAAAAACCACAAAGCTGATATTTTTCAAAAAAATCTAGTGTGATCACAACATGTTCATATACGAAATGTATCCTGTTGGAGTTATTTGAAATAAAATTCAATGTTTTATAGACATAAATGTGTCAACCTACGTCCATTATTTTCTACTTTGTTTCACATATTATCAATTCTATCAAAAACCACATAGCTGATATTTTTCAAAAAAATCTAGTGTGATCACAACATGTTCATATACGAAATGTATCCTGTTGGAGTTATTTGAAATAAAATTCAATGTTTTATAGACATAAATGTGTCAACCTACGTCCATTATTTTCTACTTTGTATCACATATTATCAATTCTATCAAAAACCACAAAGCTGATATTTTTCAAAAAAATCTAGTGTGATCACAACATGTTCATATACGAAATGTATCCTGTTGGAGTTATTTGAAATAAAATTCAATGTTTTATAGACATAAATGTGTCAACCTACGTCCATTATTTTCTACTTTGTATCACATATTATCAATTCTATCAAAAACCACAAAGCTGATATTTTTCAAAAAAATCTAGTGTGATCACAACATGTTCATATACGAAATGTATCCTGTTGGAGTTATTTGAAATAAAATTCAATGTTTTATAGACATAAATGTGTCAACCTACGTCCATTATTTTCTACTTTGTTTCACATATTATCAATTCTATCAAAAACCACAAAGCTGATATTTTTCAAAAAAATCTAGTGTGATCACAACATGTTCATATACGAAATGTATCCTGTTGGAGTTATTTGAAATAAAATTCAATGTTTTATAGACATAAATGTGTCAACCTACGTCCATTATTTTCTACTTTGTTTCACATATTATCAATTCTATCAAAAACCACAAAGCTGATATTTTTCAAAAAAATCTAGTGTGATCACAACATGTTCATATACGAAATGTATCCTGTTGGAGTTATTTGAAATAAAATTCAATGTTTTATAGACATAAATGTGTCAACCTACGTCCATTATTTTCTACTTTGTTTCACATATTATCAATTCTATCAAAAACCACAAAGCTGATATTTTTCAAAAAAATCTAGTGTGATCACAACATGTTCATATACGAAATGTATCCTGTTGGAGTTATTTGAAATAAAATTCAATGTTTTATAGACATAAATGTGTCAACCTACGTCCATTATTTTCTACTTTGTATCACATATTATCAATTCTATCAAAAACCACAAAGCTGATATTTTTCAAAAAAATCTAGTGTGATCACAACATGTTCATATACGAAATGTATCCTGTTGGAGTTATTTGAAATAAAATTCGAATTTTTATAATTTATTTTCGTTGTGCAAACACAGGTTTTGGAAAAAGTCAAAGCGAAACTACTTTAAATGCAGCACATTTGACCATACGTGACAATATTAAAGCGTGGTTAAGCTCAGGAGCCCTCGTACTATTAAAGTCAGCTATGAAATATATTTTATATCTGTTCATTGAGCTACATTTAAAGACATAAAGCCGCCCGCGCGCCGCGTGTTGCTCGTGGCGAACCTATTTTTTTAAAATCCTGCAGTTTTGAGCAGTACGTGATTTTATTAAGGACACGTTCAGCTGAAGACCCATCTTTGCTATAAATTTAAAAAATAATAATTGTTTTTACCGTGTTTATCATGTAAAAGTCCTGCAGTGATCGCGTCCCTCGCTTCCGTAAAAACAGCTCTCGTCTCCTCCTTCCTACTTCCGGAGCGGGTGAGCTCGCTTCAGTACCCCTCTGAAACCAGCCCGAAAATCTCAGGAAATCTCGCGCGGCTCCGCTCGAAATATCCGGTGGAAAAGGATGAAAGGGGGTCTCTGCGACGCACATATGACGTAACATCCGACCCGAGCCGACCGGTGGAAAAGGGGCATAAATGGTCCCTGTAGGTGTTGTTTGTCTGGTGTACCCCATCTTCCACCTCTCATTGATTGCTGAAGACACCAGCTCCATATGACCCTGAACAGAACCAAGTCAGTGTGGAAAATGGACAAATGGGTAGATGTGTCAAGCAACACTTTACTAATAATTGATTGTACTTTTTTGGGTGGAGTTTGCATGATCTTGTATGGATTTTCTCTGAGAACATCCAGGTTGGGTTAATTGGAGACTAAATGGTCCCTGTAGGTGTTGTTTGTCTGGTGTACCCCATCTTCCACCTCTCATTGATTGCTGAAGACACCAGCTCCATATGACCCTGAACAGAACCAAGTCAGTGTGGAAAATGGACAAATGGGTAGATGTGTTAAGCAACACTTTACTAATAATTGAATGTACTTTTGCAAAAGTATATATTTCCATTTTATTTTGGCCTTCCAATTACGTCTATTCGGGTCCCCAAAAATCCTTCATCCCCTAACAATCATCTTTATAATAAGTCTTTTCAAACAAACCTTCTTAAAGGAGACTAAATACCAACAAACAGCACTTGAAGCAGTCTCTAAACCTTAACCAAAATACCAGCCATTGTCCTTCGTGACATTTTAGATCTGAACACACAGCTGGACGGAGAAGGCAAAGCACAGCGTCTCCTCTGTTTGTCTCTTCTGTGTCCCCAGTCTCTTCATCAAATGCTTTCTATTTCAGCCACGCTGGGTAAACACAGCCAACATGTCCTCTTGGAGGGCTTTTTGTGTGTTTGGCTTGCTCCGGGTTTCTCAGTGCAGGATCAAATGTTGGATTAATATGCTGTAAACGTTAAGCCAAAGGAAATTAGACACGTATGTGTGTTTGATCATGCCCTTGTTTGTTTTTTGTGACGGACTGTGACTTGTATGGCCTGGTCACAAAGAAGGTTTTCTCATATCTGGAGGCAATCCAGCTGGCTTCCTGCTGCATGTTGGAGGATTCGCTCCATCTGATGGGTGTAAAGCACCATCAACACCAGCATGTGTGTTTGACTGATTCTCTGAGATCAAAAAGCCTTTTGGTTTCTCTCTTTTGTTCACTTTTTAAAAGCAGTTTCGAGGTGTGAACAAAGCGGCTGCAGGTACTTGCGTGCAAGACTGCGTCCAATATGTGCACGTGGCCTCGGCTCCCGGTGAGGTCCAGGAGTGTGAAATTAGACGGCGCTTTGTCGAAAGGTGATAATGAGCAAAGTGCCGTTCTCACAGGATGATGGAACTGCAGACCTGATATATTCTGTGATCAGATTGGCTTCATGCCGTTTTATTTTTTTTATTATTGTGACTTTAGTAAAACACTTACACCCTCAATCAAAATGAATGTTTGGTTTGGTTCTTTAGAGGAAAAAAAGGCATAAATCAAAGTTTTGTTGAAGGGTGAGGAGAAAATAAATGGTCTTCTAATAGGACATGCATTTTTCTTTTAGTACAAAGATGCCTTTTTGTTATAAGTTGACTACATGGCTTTGATGTTTCACTAATGTCGGACTAATGGCAGGCTTTGGTGCATTTTTCATTA
This sequence comes from Garcialebias charrua, assembly GCA_038048925.1. Taxonomy (NCBI): domain Eukaryota; kingdom Metazoa; phylum Chordata; class Actinopteri; order Cyprinodontiformes; family Rivulidae; genus Garcialebias; species Garcialebias charrua. Next base: position 66,481 of record JBBPBX010002407.1, on the reverse strand, counting down.
GATGGAAATGATTTATTTTTAATGAGTCGCTTTTACGAATAAAGAAAGCCTTTGTTTTCAATCAAAGTCATCCTCACATGACTGAGTCTTCACTAGATTTAGTTAAAACAAGGCAAAAATAAATTCAGACTCAATTTTTTTTATGTAAAAAGCTCAAATTTTACTGAAGATGTTCCAACAGCTGGTAACAGCAATGTGTTTTTATTGTCTCACACCGACCAGAGATTGTGACAGATTTTTAAACAAATACCCAAAGTATTTTATTTTTATGGCCAGCCCCCATAAGACAAAGGCATAAAACAGCATAAAACTTCAGTAGGCCTGTCGCGATAAACAATAAATCAATTAATCACATGATAAATGAAAAGTATCGACCTCATTTTCATTTATCGGCTTTATTGTTTCCTCATAGCTCTCTCTTACTGAAGACACTGGATGACAAAAGGCTCAACTCCGGTGCTCTTCACTGATCCCTCCATTTCTCTTTTCTCTTTAAAATCTATTTTAACTGCCCCAAATCGTGTTTTTGGATCGTTAAAAGCAGCTAAGCTGAGAAGCTAAGCTACAAGCTAAGCTAAAAGGCCGACCTCGGAAAAAAACCTCCGTCTTGTCAAAGCTCCAAAACTCACAATTGAAACCCGTGCCTTCATCTAAAAAGTTGTTTTTCTCTGCAAAAAGAAGCTGAGAACTTGTTTACTAATTTTTTTTATTTTTATTAAAAGCTTTGTGTGAAAAATGCTAAAGTGCTCAAATCTCACCGATCGTCTGCCATTTTGAGAACCAAAGAGAGACAGCCCATGTCACGTCAAGGGGCCTCCCTCCCATTTTTCTTAAAGGCACACGCTGCTCGCCCCCTCACTATCCATCATTCGGTTCAAACAGTCTAGTACTGCCATCTGGTGGTCGATAAAGGCACTACACTCTAAACTAATTAACCAACATTTCTTCTTAAATTTGACATTACTAATTATTGTCAAATTTCAAACAATATTATCGCTTATCACAATAATTTGTGATACAATTAATCGCCCCGCAAACTGTTATTGTGACAGGCCTAGATGAAGTCAATCTTGTTGTTTAGAGTCAATCTAGTTTAGACTGGCTGTCACAATAAACATGAGCTCAAACAAAACTTGAAATAATTTAGTCAGTTTCACAAATATTGAGTTAAAAGAGTCATTCACAGCATTGAAATCATACAATATTACACAAGAACATACTGAATATTATGTTTTATTCAAAGTTTGAATAAAACAACTCCAAAGTCGTCATCTGTCAACATGCGTTTATTTTAGTTTAAAACTCTGGCATGAAAGGCAGTGGCGATTTAATTAATTAAATTAATATTATTAGATGACAAAAGGAAAAAGACAGAATTAATTGTACATATTTGGTCCCTACATGGGCACGCACATCTGAGTTTGCTCTTTATTATCAAATTCAAAGTGATTCGACTGTTGCTGCAGGCGCACATAAATGTGTAAAAATTACATTTAAAGGGGACCTCAGATGCATTTTTTAAAATTTTATGTTATTTCTTTGTGCTATCTAGACCCTATTCCTTCAATTTAATGCACAAAATAATTCTTAGATAATCAATTATACCCTTTTTAATTCTGCAATATTTAACTTTCGTTTTGAACGAACGGTTTCTGATAGAAGTTCTGAAGTCCACGCCCTTCAACAATCTGTTTACGCCCTCTGCACAGCCAGTATCTGTAATGTGTTGTTGTTTTAAAATTAGCTCTTTTTTTAATTATTCATTTGACTTACTGTTAGTGCTAGCTTAAGATAACTTACCGAAACCCGTCTGAGCGCGCCGCAATGTGCTGCTCCTTTTAGCATGAGACCTGCCGAATCCGATGCTAATGTTAGCTTGTTCCTCTTCCGGTTTTCGCCAGCTCCGCTCATTGCACGCGGAGACTTTGAGAGTTATCGCTGTTCCAGTCAAGACACACACACAACGTTCACTAAGTGTCTCCCGTAAATTAATCCGTAAGGAGAAGGTCCTCGCTGCTGCGAGGCTTCTGCCAGGCTGCAGCGAGGCTGTACAGTTGAAGCTCCGCTCCATCCGCCAGAAGAGGGTCCCGTTGACGCCGGGGTCTGCTCGTTTAATTTTTGCCGGCTGCGCGTTCGGAGCGATCGCAAATACACTAAAAATTGAACTAAAACATAAAAATAACAATTATACTTTATTTATAAAGCCATTTAAAAAACCACAGCTGCAACAAAGTGCTGTACACATGAAATTAATAACATATAAACAAAAGATGAGATGAAATCATGAAAAACAACAGTCATGAAGTGGGTTGAGCCTGACATGGGGTTGCTAGGTGAGGGGCTGGACTCAGGTTGGGGTGGGTTGTCCTTGCTCGCCTGTGACGTCAAAGGCGAGATTGACTTCCAGTTTATTTCAAAAACGAACCGTTTTTATCACAGTAAAATAAATCTACTTAGAGTAAATAAACCACTGGGTGCATTTTTTTGGCCTTTGGACTGTTTTTTTATGAAGTAAATACCCAAAGTTGAGTAAAAAAACATTAAAAAGTGAATTTTGAATGTGTGGTCCCCTTTAAAGACCGTGTAAAGTGAATTTCAACATTTTCTTAAATAAACATTATAAATGTGATAATTGTAATCTTGTAAATGAGTAAAAAGTCTCAAAATTGTAGCTCAATTAATTTTGGAGTTATAGATCAAACTGTGTCTAAAGATATTTCTGTTTCAGGATTTTTTAGGCGTGGTTTAAATGTGTCCGTGTTTCGTCACACGGTATAAAGCCCCACCCCCTGCAGCTCCAGCCGTATAAATTCACCTCGGTGGAGCCGTTCACTCGCGAATCGCAGATAGCATCAGATAGCAATAGCATAGATATTTTGTTCATTGTTAGCTAGCTAATCAATTATGCCTCGTTCGTGCATCTTCCCTGGATGTCGCAATGGTCAGGGCACCCGTACAAATCATAACGTGTTTTTATACCGCGTGGTTTTATACTGAGTATCTGTAATGCCTGGATAGGTCAATGGATAAAGCGTTTGCCTTCCGTCCCAAACCTTATGGGTTCAATTCCCGCATGGTACAACTTTTTTTATTTTTTTTATTCATTCCAGATTAAAAACACACAAGAAAACTATTTACAAAAACAGCGTAACTCTTGGAAAAAGTAGCTGCTGTTACAGACAGAACTCAGATAAAACAGAGCAGGTTTACTGGCTCTGCTCCTGTCTGTCTCTCCACACATAGCTCAGCTGCAGGCCGCAGTACTGCGCTGAAACCACGCCCACAGTTTCAGACCAAGGGAAAATTATGTTTTTTCATTATTTTTGAGACTTAATTTTATAAGGAAAACAATGTTTTTAATCAGTCAGATTTATATGGGTGATTAATAACACATATTTATGCCATGTGACAAAATAAAAACACACATTTAATTTCACTTTACACGGTCTTTAAGACTAAATGAACAGATGATAGGTGTGAATTTTAGCACAGTGATAGTTTTTTCTTCTTCTCAAGTACACATTCCAGATTCTTGTTTTGTTATATTCACAAATCTTGGCTCCTGCCTATTCAAAATATTCTGGCCCCCACTGCTTCAATGTTTATCCTTGATTTTATTTTGTTTATGTGTGTTTCTTTTTCCATCGGCGCGTCCAGCAAATGACCAATAGTGCATGAAATAAACCAAAGTGCGATACAAGATGTCCGTCTGGGGTGTTTTAATAACCGTTCCAAGTGTAATAAATCAGGGCGAACGTGCTCAAAACGAGCTGCGATCAGATTATTATTTACTGGTTTGTGTAGAACGACGAGTTGTTTCTCTGCTTATAATAAGACATGGCTAATCAGAGAATGTGTTTGTCTCAGGCTGTGTTTATACAGTTCTCCCTCAACACACTCAGAGTGGTCACTGGGCAAAGTGTTAATGGCAACCAGACGATAGCATTCCAGTCTCGAGTCTCAGCCCAGAAAGACAAACATCCAACTTCTTCTTCCTTTGACTCAAACACGTTCTTTTTCTTTGTTTCAAGTCGTCTCGCCTGACGTGGTCCTCTCTAACTGCTGCCCTCTTTCAAACCGTTTCGTGTCGCTCACCCCACTGAAAGTGATCCTTTTCTCCTGGTCCTATTTCTCTTTGACAGAGACGTGATTGAGGATGTGTGTTTAAGCACTGTGTCCACTGAGAGGCCCTGAGAGTGCCAGGCTCTCTGTGTGTTTAGTGTGTGTGTCGGTGGTCGTAAGGACTCGGGCCGGGCCGTTTCGCAGGGTATTTGCTGTCAGAGTTCAGCCGAGCAGAGAGAGTATGCATATACAAACTTTATTTATGTGTGTCTGTGGGAAGTGGGGGTTTAGGTGTGTTAGTGGGATGGAGGATGGAATCAGGAAAAAAACAAGAGAAGCTGCAGATGATAAGAGCCTTGAGGGGTCCGTCTGCTTCTAATCAGAACACACATGTTTCAATTACACGTCTGCATCCTCTTACACCCACCTCCGCCTAATCTGGAGACCCCTCAGAGCGCTGCTATCACTCCAGGCACTATCTTTCTTCGTGTGGGACATCTGTCTCTTCCCAGAGGCGATCTGGTGATGCACACTTCACTCACACTTTCTGTTTGAGTGTCTCTTTGTCAGGTTTTTGTACACTTTTAGACAAGATCTGTACTCAGGTGAGCATGAACTCTTAGATGGTAAAGGGATAGTTTGGTCATTTTGTGGTACAAACTATTTACCGGTACAGTCGTTTCTCACTTATCATGGGGGTTACGTTCCAGACACACAGGTGAAAATCCATGAAGTAGGAATGCAATATTTATTTTAGTATTACTGTATGTATATTTTAAGGATTTATAAACCCTTCCCACGCTCTTGCAATGTTCTTAACAAAACAAAACTCATAAAGCTACGTAATTTTAACAACATACATATATGTACTGTACAGTACTATGGGGTGCCATTTGTAAAGTTACACAGTCAAAAATTAACAGCACTTTTTTGGTTTATTTAGCCTTTCATAAGAATTTTTTTTTAGTTCAAAAAGTCATATTTTCACCATGTTGTTCATACATTTATAAATGTCATAGTTCCAAACTATATATTTAATTTACAAACTAAATGTTTATACCCAAGCTAAATGTTTAATTTACAAGCTAAATATTTCATTTGCAAGTTAAATATTTAGTTAGTAAACTAAACATTTCGGTGTAAATTAAACATTTAATTTCCAAGCAAAACATTTATTTTCAAAACTAGATATTTAATCTCTAAGCTAAACATTTAATTCCTAAACTAAATATTGAATTTGCTAACTAAATATTTAGCTCGGACCTAAATATTTATTTTCCAAGCTAAACATTTAATTTCCAAAATAAATATTTAATTTGCTAACTAAATATTTAACTTGCAAGTTACATATTTAGTTTGTAAACAAAATACAAGAAGTCCCCGACTTACGAACACGTTCCGGACCTAAGGACCGTTCGTAGGTCGATTTTGCTGTAAGTCGGAGTCCACCCGAGCCGCCACTGCCTGCACGTATATGTATGTTACAGTACAGTTACCAAGCACTTTGCCTATCCTAACACACCTACTGCATACAGTAATTACATATACAGTATCACATGTAAATAAATGAATAAATAAAAAATATAATTTCTTACTTTGAGCTGGTCAAAGCCTGCCTTCGTCTTTTAGCATTAGCTCTTGCACGTCCGAGCTCCCCAGCTTCTTTCGCTCCACACGCGCACACGCAGTCCAAACTGTTTACAAGAAGGACTGTTAGCTTGTTAACTTCATACATTTGGAGCCAGAAAAAAAAAAGTAGAACTTACTGAAAGCCGTTTCTCCGCGATGTTCGTCCATCCAAAACAAGCTGCTCCATGTTAGCTGATGTTAGGCCCCGCCATTAGCAGCACTCGTTAGCTCCTGCATTAGCTGCGTGGTTAGCCCAGCCCATGAACTGCTGTTGTCGGGCGGCATCGAGCGATCCGCGGGTGCTGCTCCCGTAGCTCCGGCATTAGCAGCACTCGTTAGCTCCGGCATTAGCTACGTGGTTAGCCCAGCCCATGAACTGCTGTTGTTGGGCGGCATCAAGCGATCCGCGGCTTCTGCTCCCGCAGCTCCGGCATTAGCAGCACTCGTTAGCTCCGGCATTAGCTGCGTGTTGCCCAGGCCATGAGCTGGTGTTGTTGTCCGGCACGGCGTGGTGGAAGCGATCCGCTGCTGCTGCTCCGGGCCTGAGACGTCCACAGAGTTCACCGAGTGTTTCCAGCTAATTTATCCGTATGAGGCAACCTCTGATCGGACACACAGTCCTCCAGAGCCAGCTGGCAGGAGCCGATAATGGCGGACCTCACTTGACCGCACTTGGGGACCGTAAAATGGCGGACACGGATGCATTTCCGGAAACGGCCGGAAGCCGCAAATACGCTTAAAATTGTAATAAAACATAATAATAATAATTATACTTTATTTATAAAGCCATTTAAAACAACCACAGCTGCAACAAAGTGCTGTACACATGAAATTAAAAACATTTAAACACAAAAAAAAATTTTTTATTTAAATTTCATATTTTTATTAAATATGATACGTTCGTATGACCGAGTTGCCATAGGTCGAGAGCGCCGTAACTCGAGGACTCCAAGTATTTAGTCGTAAATTAAATATTTAGCTTTGAACTATGACATTTATAAATGTATGTATATCATATGAAAATGTGACTTTGAAAATAAAAGTTTTTTTTTCTTATGAAAGGCTAAATAAACCAAAATGTTGCTGTTAATTTTGGACTGTGTAACTTTACAAACGGCATCCCGTAAAGTACTGCAACATTTTATATGGGTACAGTGAAGATACAACTTGAAGGATGAGGTCAGCTTCAGGATTATTTGTGACTTTCCTGTCAGTTCTATGAGTTTAATAGATACATCGTTACTTCTGATTGATAGATACATCGTTACTTCTGATTGAGCGTTGCAAAATCATTTTTAACACCGCTAGTGTTTGCTCCCTCCATTGCTGCTTTGAATTTCAGCATAAAGCAGCTGCCGGAAGCACTGTTGGCTTCTGGGCCATATACTGTAGTTCTTTTGACTTGTATTACAGCTTATTGAAAGAAAACTACATAAAAAATGGCGGCGACTGTCCAAAATATATATTTGTTGTCCTATTGGTTGGTTCTTGCTCCTGTTAACTTTTTTATCCCGTACCGTCCTAATAACGTAATATTAAAGATGACAATCGTGTGTTGTGTACAATCTTACCCACGAAAGAGTGAGTCTGCAAAAGTCAAACCACCACGTATGGGGGAACTACTGTAGAACTATTCAACAGAGCATCACTTCAAAACGACCACTTTCCCTTCAGAACCTGCTGATGAACCTTATTTTCTGAAATATCTCAGTGTAGGCTGTGTAAAAAATACAAAGTACCTCCAGCCTGCTATAGCAAGTCCATAAACAAGAGACAGCATGCAGACTCGTGCATCATCATTTAACAGTCGGAGGGTTTGATCTCAGCCCGTTTGGCCCATTTTGACCTTCCTGTCTGAAGAATCGTTATGTCCTCTACTGCGACTAATCATTACGTCTTTTTATGAAGCTCTTTGATGCCTGTAATCAGTTCAGCCTCTGAGTTTGCGCTGCGCTCCGAGTGACTCACAGCGAGCCGCATACTCAACTTCTGCATGGGAACGGATCATGGGGAGATAATAATGGAGTGGAAAATGGTCCAGATTTGGCAACCGCTGACCCTGCTTCTATCTGTGTTTGTGTGTCCTCATTTTGATTCTGTCAGATGCGTGAGCTGCCTGAGCACGAGGTGGAAGTGTTACTGGGACCAAGAGAACCACCTATGCCTCTCCAACAAAGAGGATTCAAAGCCCAACCTGATAGAAGTGAGTATGATCTATGAAGCAGACACATGCCCAGTGGAGGTCGTGGTATCAGTGTCCTCATAGTCAGACACAACCCAGACTCTGCTGGAACAAAACACGTTTTCTTTAATAATCTGACTCCAGACTGGTGAGGCAAGAGCAACCGAGGGGTGATTCACTGTGGGGGTTACAGTGTCTCAACTACAATGTGCAGAAATGTTGAAACCAGCCATAAAATCTCAGGAGGGTCTGTTTTTACAGACTCATAACAGGCTAATGTGGCGTTTTAAAGCTCCTCAGTCCGCCTCTTAAGTTTCGCTTTCTGGCAGATTTGTGTGACAAAGTGAAAGAGTAGATCCACTGTGCTCATACTGGTGTGGGAAATTATAACTAAACGCCCAGACTGCTTTCATATATCAATTTTGTTTTGAGTAGATGTGTGAAGAAAAGGATTTTGTAGATATATATATATATTGAGGAATATAAAACCATGTGAAGGGTAAAACAGAAAATTAAAGAGGGGAACTCATAATAGTGTAAAGGGGAAAAAAATGGCAGTAAAAAGAGGGAAAATTAACCATAACAGTTCTGGCCTCATTGAAACAAACTGCCCCATCTTTCTTGGACATTTTCCTGACAACATCAAGATGAAGTCAGCTATTAAACTGTTTGTGTCCCGTTTAGTTTTACTCCAGGGCCAAAATCCCATGGCCTGCGTGGCCCGGCACATTTTTCCTCTCGGGGTCTGATTCAGCTCACACTTCTTTTCCAAGTTAGCTGGGAGAGGATGTGGCTCACAGTCTTCTGCTCTGCTGCTGCTCTACGTTTCTTTGAAACATTTCATTGCCATGACTGTGTAGTTTTAGATCACATGACCTTCTTTTCCTGAAGCAACAAACACATCTCTCCATCTTTAAGGCTAATGAAGGGAATCTCCATTAGACTTGCCATTTTAGATTTAAAAAAAAAGGAAAAGGAAAAACATTTAGGTATGAAAGGCTGGTGCTTTTTAAGATACTTTGAGTACTGTATTTTTTGGCGTATAATTCACTCTGGAGAATAAGTTGCATCAGTCAAAAAAATCATAATGAAGAGGAAAAACATGTAAGTCAGTCAGTGAGCAAGCATCAGGATACTGTATGTATAAGTCACTTCAGCGTACCGTACTTTTCGACATATAAGTTGCAGTTTTTTTACTAATTTGCATGTCCTGCGACTTATACGGCAAAGCGACATATTTATGGATTTTTTCCCATATTTTTAGACCAATTTTTGGCTCAGATGTGACCGTTTTTTATGTTGGCAAAAAATGGTGCAGTACCACTTTTGTCCGCTAGGGGACACTTCCAGAGAGTCCACCGACCGTTTCCAGCTCATGTGTCCGAAAAAAGCCTCCTCTGCTCGGACTGACTCTGTCGCTGCCCGGCCTCCTGCTCTGGAGGTAACTACTGTTTGCTGTGTTTGTTAGCTGTTTGTTAGCAAGATAAGTCAAGAACCACAGGACAGATTTTTATCAAACTTACAGAATTCATTCATTCAACCTTTATTTATACAGGCTAGCCTCGTTGAGTCACGGGGACTCATTTACAAGAGGGACCTGTCTCACTCACACCAAACAACCATCCACTCTCACACTCACACCTAGGGTCAATTTAGAGTCACCAATCAGCCTAACAAGCATGTTTTTTGGTCTGTGGGAGGAAACCGGAGTACCCGGAGGAAACCCACGCATGCACGGGGAGAACATGCAAACTCCACCCAGAAAGACCCCGGACCGGGATTTGAACCGGCAACCTTCTCGCTGAGAGGCAGCAGCTCTACCAGTTGTGCCACCGTGCTGCCCATGTATGAATGTAATCACTGTAATCAGAATGTAATCACTGTAATCAGAATGTAATCACTGTATGGACATTTACAAGTGACTAGCTTTATGAGATGTTGGAGATTTAAAAAAAAAATCGAAGTTTTAGCTTTGTTGTTAGCAGTTAGCTACCGTAAACAGATACCTACTATTTAGATGAATAGCTCATAAACCACTCGGCGGATATTTTTTTAGCTTACAGAGTGTAATTATATGGGTTTCATTTACAAACTGTTGACCTGTATACGACATTTGAGATAAAATTCGATTTTTTATTCGTTTTTTTTAGAGACGGAATCGTCTCGTTAGCTTCCATTTTATTTCCGTTTATATTGTTATAAATAGCTCATAAACCACTCGGCGGATATTTTTTTAGCTTACAGAGTGTAATTATATGGGTGACGCATAATATATGCGACTTATAGGGCGAAGCGACGTATTTATGGATTTTTCCAAATTATTGCCAATAATTGGACAAAGCGACTTATACGGCGAAGCGACTTATACGGCGAAAAGTACGGTATAAGTCTCGTTTATTATGCGTCAGCGCTGACTCGTCGCGTTTATTATGCGTTTATTTAATGGTCAAAACTGCTTCATTTTGCATGGGTGGCACGGCACCATCCATCCATCCATTTATCCATCCATCCACCCATCGCGGCCGGAGTCGCTAGCTCTCCAGCGTTCCTCCACTTGCACCAGCAGAGTGAAGCGAGCGTGCACGGGAGGACTCGCTGTTGCAGTTCTTCGAAATTTAATGTGTTGGTCAAAAATTGCGTCGCTTCGGCGTATAAGTCGCAGGACTGACAAATCTATGCAAAAATCTGCAACTTATACGCTGGAAAATATGGTATTTAAAGTAGAAGCTCAAATAGTGGTCATTCTGTGGTACACAATATAGGAAATAGTGCACATGTAGTGCTTTATTTTCTGTTTGAAACACAACCTGAATACAACATCCTTCATATTTATGTGTGAGTGTTCACAGTTAGGTGTCACATAAATAAATGCCAACAAGATATGCAGGAATACACAGCTGAATGTGAACTGCTGGATGTGATTTTGGGGGTTTGGGCTGAGCAAAAAAAAAACATATCATTTTTCCTCACTGTTAAGAATGTATTTACACATATTTGATACACATTTCATTGTATACAATACATTTACTGTACAAAGTTACAAGCTGCAGCTGTAACTTAAAAAATATCAATACAGTATACTTAAAATATGAATGAGCATTACCTACAAAGTATCTCTGTTCAGATCAACTGTTGTTAGTTGCACTGGTGTGCAAGTAATAACAAGTCAACACGTCATCACGACAGTTGAAATACGACTTGTTTTATATTGTGTATAACATGTTTTTAATGTTTCATATTTAGTGTTTCCAATTTATTTTCTGTTCACACTTTTCTACATTAGCATTACCCTTCATTAGCTGGCTGTTTTGGCCAGGCTGCAATGCATTATGGTCTATTATAACCAACGAGGAGTGTTGGCACAGAGGTTAGAGAAGGTGGGCCTGTGATCGGAAGGTCGCTGGTTCGACTCCCCGGTCTGACAACATCAAAATATGGCTGGGATAGATGAAACACACGCACCTGTCTCCACCCTTAATTGCCCCACTCTGGGCCCTTGAGCAATACCAGCTGCTTCCCCAGGCACCCTAGATAGCAGCTCTCTGCTCCACACAGAGGGCTGTGGTAGCTCAGTGGTCTGTGGTTGGGTCAGGAAGGACATCCGGTGTAAAAACAATTGTCAAGTTTTTGTGCGACGTAGTTCACTGTGATGACCCCTGAAGAAGGAACAAATATATATAAATAAACAACTGATGCAGTGTACAACATCTGTACACTACATGTATTGTAACACCAGATGGTTTTCAGGCACTTTATAGTGAACAACTGGAAAACAAAACATCCTTTTCCTCCAAACTGAGGTACCGTATTTTCTGAAATATAGGTCGCACCTACGTCAAAATGTGGACCGTGTTTAGCTCTGCTGCAAATGTCTCTTCCACAGGAGCACACAGCAAGGCTTTTAAGAAGATTAACACTTAAAAACAATTATTTGTTTGATAAAAATTATAGCAAATATGTGTCTGAGCTGAACTTTTCTTTAATAAATGAATAATTTTAGCAGGATAAACACCTAAAAAATATATATTTGTTAGCTGACATTATTGTAAGAGTGTGTCTCAGTTTAATTTTTGTTAATAAATGATTACAAATCAGCTTATTTTATAAAAAGCCATAAATAGGTCGCACCTGAATATAGGTCGCAGGGCATGCACAAATGATAAAAAGTTGCAACCTATACAGTATTCCGGAAAATACGGTAATTCAAAGTACAACAGATAAGATATTAATTGTTCATAATAGCTGTTACTCAAAACCTGCTTTAAATGATTTAAATGATCCCTTTAAATTTTTAATCCTGTTTTAAACATAAAATACTTTTTTTATTAGGTCATGAGGTCATGAGGAAGCCTCTAACAGTGGGTCTGTTTTTCTCATCCTTCATGGACTCTTTTTGAAGCTATTGTTGTTTCCTTCAGAGCGAGACGTCACCCTCTCGTTTCCTTCTTGTCCACACAAACAGGACAGGTATTTTGGGTTACGGATGTATGCGTGGCGGCCATTGTTTTCTCTAACTCCTGAATGTCACTTCCTGCCGCTCTCATTCCAGAGCGCAGCTTCCTGTCCCCGCCTAATCGCCTCAGAGGTTCCTCCATCGCCGTCAGGACAGGCCCAGGACTTCACCCTATCCCTGAGCAACATCCAGGAGGTAGGACAGACCGCCTCCAGCTACGGAGCCCATCTTGGACCTCCTCCAACGTGCATGTTGTGAAAATGACTGGAACAAAACAGAAGCATATGGCGTGTTTGCGTCAAGCTGAGCTAAAAACAGATGAATGTGTGTGTGTGCTGGGATTTGGGTCAATGAGTGAGTGAAACCCGAGTCTGGCTGAGAGACGGATGAGGTGATGAGGAATGAGGTGTCTGCTCAGCTGTCTGGGCACGCCGGCCCTCATGATGAGTTGTGTGTTTGTCAGCGCAGCGTACAGCGTGCAGCAGAGGCTTCATTTCGCTCACGCTCGTTTTCATTCAGCCACATCAGTTGTTCTCGCAGCTACCGTATTTTCTGGTGTATAGGTCGCACCGGTGTATAGGTCGCATTGTCCAATTATCACCAATAGATTGGAAAAATCCCTAGATAGGTCGCACCTACGTTTAGCTCTGCTGCAAATGTCTGCCACAGGAGCGCACAGCAAGGCTTTTAAGAAGATTAACACTTAAAAACAATTATTTGTTTGATAAAAATTATAGCAATATATGTCTGAGCTGAACTTTTCCTTAATAAATGAACGTAATTGTGAAATGAGCTGGATTTAAAAATTAGTTTCGCCGAAAGTGATAACAAGCCATATATAGTCGCACCTGAGTATATGTCGCAGGCCTTGAAAAAAAAACATAAAAAGGTGCGACCTATACACCGGAAATACGGTAAATCACGCTGACCGAGCCAGAAGCTGGTCCTGCACAGAGGACGAGGACGCCACTGCTAAAACATTCCAGCGCCGACTGGTTGCCAGGCGTGGTCAGTCACACGCCTAACCCCGGCTGGCCTCCCAGTACGTCTCCTGGTGTGTTGCCATGGTGACAGACATCCGAGTCTCACACACACACACACGTCCTCAGGATAGCCGAGACGAGGTCGGCCCTTCATGCTGCTCTTAATTATGAAAGTTTATACAAAGTGACGTTGTTTGACAAACGTCTTCATCTCGCTCAAGTCAGCGGAGCAGGAAATGTGCCGTCAGTCAAACGCCGCCTCGCCAAAACACATCAGCGTTGCTCCGAGCCTTCTGGGAATTCTTGTGAATAGGTGTGGATGCTGCCTTCAGAGGAAAGGGGGGGGGGAAAGTTAGCAATCTGTAGATAACAAAAAGGAATTTAAAACATTTGCTAATTAAAAGCTTGGCATTGCTTGACGAAATGCACATCGCCCGTTTAGTTTTAGACTAAGATCATTTTATTTAAAGAACTCACAGTTTTAGACATTTTGGTCAAACCCTGAAAATAATATGTGATCTCATAAAATGGCAAGATGTCAGTGCATGTGCTGCGAATGACTCTCAGCTACTCCCATATTATTTTAGGTCAGTATCTATAAAACTGACTGAGGTTTACATTTTTGTATTTGATGATGCCGATTAGATGGGGTGGCAATGTTAAATAAGAGTCAGTCCGAAAATGTATCATTTGTGCATGTACAGCCAATGATTAAAAAAACTTATCATGACTTGTTTTGCTAACAGACAAACAGGACTGACTCCACCAGGCAATGTCGAAGTAGTAAGCAAAGATCTTGTGCAACGATTAGCACTAAAAGTATGTGCTGTGACAACTAGCTCTCAGCTAAATCAAATCAAATGTATTTATCTAGCTCATTTAAAACAGCAGCAGTGGGCCAACGTGCTGCACGCTAAACAACAAACAGTAAAAGATAAATAGACCATGAAATAAACAAAAATGTAAGCAAGTTGTATGATGACAACATATAACCACACAAAAATAAGCGAAAGCAAAGAGACTGTGGGGCTACACAACTGGTGGCCTATGGGCCACTTCCGGCCCGCAGGTGACTTCAGTGCGGCCCACCAATGAGTTCATAAAAAAAATAAAAATACAGTATATATATATACAGAAGTCCCTCGCTACTTCGTGGTTCGTTTATCACAGACTCGCTCTGTCGCGGTTTTTCATAATAATATTGGACATGGCACAAAATTGGCTGATTGATGGATGAGCCGCACAATTGGCATGGCATTTTTATTTGAAATGAATTATTATTTAGCACCTGTTGCACCTTTGTGCAGCCCAGAGCATCAGAAAAAGCTTCCTCCTGTACCTTTGTGCAGCCTACATTGCAGGATGAACTTCCTGCTGCAGCTGATCAGCTGTTCTCCGTGCAGAGCTGAGAAGTGGGCGTGGTCAAGAGCACTTGCAGGTGGCAAAGAGCAGAGGAGGCAGAGAGCTGAGATCATGACATTATGTGCTCCTTTAGAGCGTTTAAAGTTTAGAAACATTATTTACAATATTGCAAGAGTGTGGGAAGGGTTTAAAATGCCTTTATATATAC
>JBBPBX010002407.1:8330-49678 GCA_038048925.1 Garcialebias charrua | reverse complement strand
AGTATATATATCCCTTTATGTGCTGCAGTCTTTCTCTTATCTCTGCCATATTTGGATTGCTAAGACCACTGTTGAGAAAAACATGTATATTTTGAGAATCCACCTCGCTGATGTGTCCAGATGAAGACGGGTGGAACTGAGTGAACCTGCAGACAGGTGGACAGTTTTAGATTCTTTCACTTGTAATGATGGCAGTTTGGGCATTACAACACATAATTTGCCAACAACCAATAATTTGCCATAATGTTATATTCTGCTAACGCCTAATTACACATAATAATTACAGAACACGAGGAGCTGCAATTTCAGGTGTTGTCGCTGCCTCTTGTGAGCGATATCCAAAGCTATTGTTTCAAATACAATTTGAGCTCCATGACGACAGGGAGGTGATGAGAAAAGGTGCGCGTTACTGAGCTTTGTGGGGCAGCTACAACAAGCGGAGTCACGGCCCGTCCCAGATGTGCCATTTGCAGTTCATGTGTGTGCCGCAAGCGAACAACAAGCCTGCGCCGCCACTTAGACAGTTCAGCAGACAGGATGGTGGCATCGCAGCACGCACAGTCATCAAGTTTTAAAGTGACACACACTTTATCACATGCATGCCGAGGCACGCTCTGTAATGTGTGCACAATCACTTGCACAGATGTGCATGGAGTAATACAAATGGGACGTCTCACTGGGAGGCATCTTGGAACAAGGAAATAATCATCTGTTTTCTCTGGCTTTGTTCTCATCCACTCCGCCAACTCTTTATTTTGCTGGTTTATTTTTATAACCGTGCATATATCATCCTCCAAATGCTTTGTTTATTTAGAGCACGCAGGCCATATGGTTCATGTGAGCCATGAAAGAAGACACAACTTTCTGAGTGCACCTTCAGACATGATTTGGAAATGCTTCATCAGTGGGAAAAAAAAATCTTCAAATTTTTACTTAAATGGGGTAAAAGAAAGTTCACCCTCTTTCAGTATTAGTGTTTCATGTTTCAAGACGTGATAAAAAATGTTATTTGGGTTCTAAAAGTATTTATTGTTTTTCAAAGAAAATTCAAGCAAAAAAAAAAAAATCAATATGCTGTAAAAATAAATCCCCCTCTTGTTGCGTCTATATGATATAAAAGGGAAAATAGCATCCGGATGCTGCTAATGAAAATACACTTGACTGATCATCATCAGTGTGCCTGCCTCTATAAAAGCTGTAGAGCTTACAGGTGTGTGTTAACACACTGCAAAGGAGAACACACACCAGCAATGACCTTAAAGGAGCAACTGTTGCTGCCCATACCTCAAGGAAGGGTTAAAGGTCATTTACAAATAATTTGGAGTCTATTTTTCTACACTAAGTAAAACTGATCCCAAAAAGAGAACATTTAAAACAGCTGCCAATCTTTCCAGGATGTCCAAAATTCACCCCAAGGTCAAACCATGCGATGCTCAGAGAAATGGCAAAATACGATGTGTAAAATACCTCTCGATTTTTTACAAATCAAAGTATTGGACTATGTCTGTTGTTTACAAGATGCTATGAGCTAAATAAGTTGGAGACAGATGCTCAAATTTTACAGAAAATGGCAACCTGTGTTGTTTGCATGCACAAAAAGAGGCAAATGAAAGTTCAGGATCTTTTTAACATTGTGTCTGGGATGAATCTAAAATACTGTTAAAAGCCTGCAAATGTGCTGTGTCATCATCACTGGGCCAGATTGCTGACAGATACTTGATTAAGGCATAAGTTGCCAGGGACACTGTCTTCAGGTTTGGCAACTCACAGGAGCTGAGAAGGACAAGGAAAGAGCTGGTTGCTGGTATTAAGAGGGCCAAGGCCACAAATGCACAGAGGATCCAGGGTCATTTCTCCTCACAAGACCCACAGAGCATGTGGAGGGTCATTAAGTGTATAACAGATTATAAGGGCAAGGGTGCACAATGTCCTAGAGACACATCACTGCCTGATGCCCTCAACAAGTTCTATGCATGCTTTGAAGACCCGAACAGACCACCCAGCACTCACTTCACCACTGGTAGAAGAGTTTCTCAGCAGAAGTAAGGAGTACTTTCAGGAGGATCAACCCTCACAAAGCAACTGGCCCAGACAACATCTCAGGGAAGGTGCTGAAAGACTGTGCCGATCAGCTCTGCGATGTGCTGGCCGACATCTTTAACTTCTCACTTACCCTGGAGACAGTTACCACCTGCCTGAAGACCACAACCATCATCCCAGTCCCAAAAAGCTCTACAGTGACTGGTCTGAATGACTAGGCCAATAGCCCTCACCCTGATAGTTGCTAAATGCTTCGAAAAACTGGTCACGACCCACATCCAAAACCATCAACATCAACGAGGACCCTCATCAGTATGCATACTGTGAGAACCAATCAACAGAAGACGCCATCTCCTCTGTGGTCCACACTGCTCTCGCCCACCTGGAACAGAAGGACTCATACATCCATATGCTCTTTGTGGACTTCATGTCTGCCTTCAACACCATGATCCCCCAAACCCTGATGGACAAACTATCCACACTGGGACTAAGCCCCTCCATATGTAACTGGGTCCTAGACTTCTTAACAAACAGACCACAGTCAGTGAGGATCCACAGACGAGCTGGTCTGAGAAGCTCAGTCCTCACCTCCTTCTACAGGTGTGCAGTGGAGAGCACCCTGTGCTCCAGCATCAACATGTGGCATGGAGGCTGCACAGCTGCAGAAAGAAAAGCTTTGCAGAGAGTGGTGAAGGCTGCACAGAAGATGTTGGAGTCAGTCTCCCCACCATCACAGACATCTACACCTCCAGATGCAGGAAGAGGGCCACCTGCATCATGAAGGACACCACTTACCTAGCACACACATTTTCCCCTCAGGAAGGAGGTTGAGGAGCATTAAGTGTAGAACCACTAGACTGAGGAACAGCTTCTACCCTGAAGCTGTTAGACTCATGAATATCTAACCAGAATAATCACTGTGAAAATCACATCATGTTGCTGCTGATCTGTTTCATGTTGCTGCTGATCTGTTTCATGTTGCTGCTGATCTGTTTCATGTTGCTGCTGATCTGTTTCATGTTGCTGCTGATCTGTTTCATGTTGCTGCTGATCTGTTTCATGTTGCTGCTGATCTGTTTCATGTTGCTGCTGATCTGTTTCATGTTGCTGCTGATCTGTTTCATGTTGCTGCTGATCTGTTTCATGTTGCTGCTGATCTGTTTCATGTTGCTGCTGATCTGTTTCATGTTGCTGCTGATCTGTTTCATGTTGCTGCTGATCTGTTTCATGTTGCTGCTGATCTGTTTCATGTTGCTGCTGATCTGTTTCATGTTGCTGCTGATCTGTTTCATGTTGCTACGTTCATTCGTGCTCATCTGCTCACACAGACTCATGTTCATGCTGCTGTTTGGCATATTGTTTTTCTACTCTTAAGCCCCCAGTATAGCTCTGCGTACGTCCACACGCGTGTCCGTACGCGTGTACTGTACGCGGAGAGTTCAGCCCTATACTCCAGCATACATTCTTGCGTTTTTGCGGCAAATTCTTGACGTCATTTGAGCAGCTGCAGCGCAGAGCGTTTACCTACGGGACAAATTGAGGTAGCTGATTGGTCATTTGCTGACACGCCTACTGAATTGATTGACAGGTCGGGGGTAAAAAAGGTGCGAGCTGGCAGCTCCAGCTGCAGTGGTGTTCTGTGTTTATATGTTAATAAAAAGTTCTAAAAACAAAACAAAAAAACAACAACAACAGGGAGCGCTGGTCCTGCAGCCCACACATCAGACCAGCACACCAAGAAATCTCCAGAACTTCCCGCAGCCACGCTGGACCTGAGTTTAGTTTGCTCATGACAAATTCGTTCATTTCTCATCATTTCAGTCATGGAGTCAACGGAGGAGGAAGCGATCACTGCCTTTTGGCAAAGAAACTAAAGAAAAGGCCAGATCAGGGATGAAGAAGGGGAATTTAATACATTTGTGTCGCATACAAAACAGTCCGGCGCCGGGCAGTTTATTGTGCGACAACGCGTTTGCGTACGCGGTCGTAAAATTTGAGCTTTGCGCGTATATGCCCTGCGGGGATATGCTTGTACCTCCGCGTAGTACGTGCGTACAGCTGCGTACGGACGTACGCAGAGCTATACTGGGGGCTTAAGTTTAGTGTATTTCTTAGTTCATATCTTAGATCTTATTACTGTTTCTCTTTTACAATTTATACTTTTGTTGGAAGTACTGTAACTGGAACCCTGTGTACACAATTATGTTCCACTACATGTACCACACATGATGTGAATGACAATAAAGTAACCTTGACCTTGTCCTTAAAGTTGCCAAAATTGCACAATTTGTCACCAGAAGTATTAAGTTAATGTTACGTCTGTTTTTACAATTGTCTTTGTGTTTGTCCCCCTGCCTCTCTTCTCCCTCTAGTGGAGGTGTACAACTGTGCAGTGGGCAGTTCGGACTGTTCCCAGTGCTGGGGCCGCCAGGATCAGGGACATCTCTGTGGCTGGTGTGAAAACAGCTGCAGGTTGGGGGATGACTGTCAGCCTATCAGGGATCAGTGTCCTGCTCCTGACATCCACAAGGTGAGATCACTTGTGTTCATCCTCCACACCTCACACACCTCTGTTCTGTGGCCTCCCGGCTCCAGTTTCAACTGGTAAATCATGAGGTCACTCACATGCTGTGACACCCCCATATCGTGTCAGCTGCTGATGAGATTCCTGTTCAAAAGGGTCCATTCAGTAATAATATGAACACCCACAGGACACGGCTGAGAAGATCTGTAGTCACTCAGGAGGGCATGGGAACACCTTCCTAACAACAACATGTGTGTTTAACTGTGGGAGCTGTGGTTTATGTGTTGAACCCTTGATGTTGTCAACCACAAATGCTAAAAAAAAAGGAGCTGCCATAAGGGATTTTGAACTTTCAGCCACAACAGAAGCAAAACCACATTATTTAAAGGATTAATCCAGCACAGGGTCTAATTGTGGTCATGTCATCACGATCACTTTCCTTAATGGAGCTCATTTGCATGCTCACGTTTGTTTGTTTGTCTGACTGCAGGCCGAGCGTATTTAAAATGATTCCTTGAGCTTTTTTCCTGCAGCTCATAGCAGCGCGGCCACGGCAGGCGGTCATGGGAAGCACGGCTCACATGAGAGCCAGTCGGGCTGAACTTCCTGTAGATAAAACCTGGTCGGCCCAGGAAAATAAGCAGGCAGAACAAAGCAGGCAGCGCACACACTCTCTCTTTCACAGACACACACACACACATAAGCCCACAATCTGTCACACAAACTGGCCATATTGAAGCATTCACGATTTATCCTTCATTCTTTGTAGCTGTCAGCACACTGTGACTAACAGGATGCTCTTTGAGCGTCCGACTCATGTGGACTTCTTACGTGACTGAAGTTAGCTGAGAAGAGATGTGTGTGGGTAGACCATTACTGTGAAACTCTCTCACACACACACATGTATTTCCCCCAGTGGCTCTCTGGCAGGAGAGGATTCAGGGGCTGTGGTTCAGTCGGGTGTGTGATGCAACACTTTGGTTGCCGTGTTTTCCCAGAGAATCCACGGGGGTTAGAACCAGAGTACTCCAGATTACTGAAAAAAGATCTGATCTCCCTGAACACACACACACACACACACACACACCGACTGCTGCAGCTCTTTGCTATATCTTGAAGAGGGTGCTGCTAAGATAATGAAACTAGTTTGTCTTCACTCTCTTACGTCACATACAATCTCCATCGCAAGAAACTTGTGCCAAAACGTAATATTAAAATGGAGGACTTCGTTATTTGCACAACTTTCCCACCTTACCACCTAATTATGAAAAATGCGTTTCTGTTCGAAGCCCCGCTGGCAGACAAAGGAGACATTTATCTTCGCAGTCTCTTTGTTCTCATGTAACATGTAGCTGTTGTAAAATAACATCGTTTGGTGTACAAAACAGGAACCGACAAACACCTTTTCCACGTGTGAAGCAAAAGAACCTGAAGGGTTTATTGGAGGGAGTGAAGAACGTAGTGGACAGAAAAAAAGAACGAGAAGCTAGAGGAGGCTAAAGGGTGCAGTAAGAAGCTTTTTCCTGTTTTTGTCTTCACATCCTCCTTGGTTAGCATGATGCAGGAACTGGACTGACAAGAGGAAGATGAAAGTGCTGATTGTGAAACAATCTTTACGGTGCAGGAACATAAACAGAAACTAAGCATATGGATTTTATCAGTTTGATCGACAATCAGATAGGATACAGTTTGTGTATACGCTGCATTTGGTTTGAATGAGGAGTCGTTTCGTTCTGTTTGGAGGTTTTTGCAGAGGCACACTCACACCCTGCGATGTCCCTGGAGGCCTGGCAGGGTTTGTGCTGTAAATCAAGACTTGTGAGAGGTGTAAATGAACAGCGCTCAGGCTCATGTAAAGTCAGAGCGCCGAGGCACCGCATTCTGAAAATAAGGACGGTAACAGTTTCTGTGGATAAAAAAAAAAAATCCAGCAAAGTTCAGTCAGGTCATGTGGACAACTTCTTCTTGTTTTTGTTGTTGTTGTTTTTTGGAGACGTTTCATCCTTCATCCAAAGGACTTCATCAGTCCGAGTAGCCAAAACAAACTCAGTCCCACAAGCAGCACACTCCCATAGTGGACCAACCAGTTTGTTGGTGATAAGATGGTTTCTGGAGTCCACCTTCTCCCACGTCGACTCCTCTGAGGCAGCCATAGCCAAAGTGGTTCAAAACATCAAAGTTCATGCTCAATAATCCAGTGTTTTTCAACCACTGTGCCTAGGCACATAGTGTACCGCGAGTGATTGTCAGGTGTGCCTTGGAAATTATCAAAAAAGCCCCCCCCTCCCTCTACAACCTCTTTAAATTTAAGACCACATTGTTGTGGTACTGTTCGGGTGTATTTTTTAAAGACATGTTAAGTGCAATTTGAAATAAGAAATATAAAATATGATAAAAAATACATTTTTGTGTTTATTTCATTCCTATTCAAGACACTTTGATAAGAATGACTATATATTTAATATAGGCGGATACAGTGTATCTATGTTTACAATTTTGGTTGGTGGTGTGCCTCGGGATTTTTTTCAATGAAAACACTGTGCCTTGGCTCAAAAAAGGTTGAAAAACACTGCAATAATCCATGTAAACAAATCCAGAAAAGTTAAGTCAGGTCATCTGGTTTCTTTTTTGTTGTTGAGACGAGGAGTCGATGGGGGAGAGGGTGGGCCCCAGAAACCATCTTATCACCAGCAAACTGGTTGGTCCACTATGTGAGTGTGCTGCTTGTGGGACTGAGTTTGTTGTGGCTCCTTGGACTGATGAAGTCCTTTGGATGAATTGAATTCAATTAAATTCAAAATAGGGAGAAAAAAAGGGAAATTGAATGTTGTTGTAGCTCATCTCCTGGTTTCATTAAGAGTTGCTGTAGATGCTGATGGCTGTGGGCAGGAAAGATCTCCCACAGCAGTCCGTCCCGCAGCGGATCTGAAGAAACTGGCTGCAGATGCCAATCCATCCATCCAGACCCAGCAGGCCTCTCAGTCCTTTTGGGCAGCAGGACCACCTGAACGTTGAGCAGAACTCCTCCCTGAGTGATGGCCACGCCTCTCAGCAGCTTGTTGAGCTCCTCATCATTGCAGACAACCAACATTATGTGTCAAGAGATAATCCTGGTCTTATTGTTGTCATGAGCCACGTTTCCTGCCAGCTCCAAGGATCTCAGCAGTCAATCGAGCACCTCCACCAGGTAGACGGAGATGCATCCACGATGCCTCTTTTACAACTCATTTGGGATTTGGTGCTGTATTTGAGTTAATATTTGCACTTTGAGTTGTTAATCAGCTGCTCCCGCTTGTAAAAACCAACTTGTTGTCATGGTTACGCTTCATAACAAATGTCCTAAAGGAAAAAGGTTTTCTGTAAAAATCCTTCTCAGCTGCACAGCATCCAATACAAGAGGAAGCATTATCCAAAAAAGCCATTCAGAAAAAAATAGGAATTAAAGTTTTCAAAAGCCAAATCCCAGAATGAAAGTAACAGCTACTCCAACCTTGAGCGGCGCAATTCTAGAACAAATAAAGGACGAAACGTCTCAACAACAAAAAAAAAAAACAAAAAAAAAAGAAAGAAAGAAACTGTCCAGATGACCTGACTGAACTTTGTTGGATATTAACATGCTGTTTGTGCAGCACAGGTGTGTGTTTGATGAAAGAAGTGTAATTGAACTGTAAGTAGATAGTGTAGATAGATAGTCACATGTGCAAGAACTTAAAACGACAGATAAACAAAAGTCTCATTTCCTGCGCTGCCAGTCTCAAGAAACACGTTGATTTCAACTGTTTGTATTCAAAGTAACACAAGCTTTCTTTTCCCAGCCGCCTCTCCCTTTCGCTGGTTTATTTTATCTGTGCTGTTGTTCCATGTGGGTGTGTGGCTGCAGAGCCAAACCTCTCACCTAGACCAAACAGAAGGGCCCGTTTTCATCCCCCCGTCTCAGTTCCTGATAGAGCCGGAGCCGGGCTAATAACACGGAGGGGTCACGTGACCTCGCCTCAGCCTGGAGGTTATTCTGAGACACGGGCTGCCGGGACAGACGCAGTGCATGGGGAGATGTTGGGTTTCTTCTGTTTTTAGTTTAGAAGATGCTATCTGTCAGGTTGTTGTGTTGCAGTGCAGCAGTGGCCCTCTTCTGTTCATGACTTCCAAATAGAGAGTTACGAGACCAAAGGGCTGAAATGACGCGTGAGAGCCTCTGATCAGCAGCAGAAACACATGAAATGACACGTGAGAGCCTCTGATCAGCAGCAGAAACACATGAAATGACACGTGAGAGCCTCTGATCAGCAGCAGAAACACAGCGGAGGAATTTGACAGACACAGGAAAAACAGATGAAAGGAATAAAAAAATCTCTGTGCATTAATTCCCCTGTTGAGGCTTTGCTCTCTCTCTCACCATCATCAGCATTCACTCCCCTCTCGACCCCCGGTTCTCTAAATTGCCTCCCCACTCGTCCACCTCTGCTGCGCTCCACACCTCGCCTCTCCAGCCCTCACTCTCCCACTCTTGTGGGATGTGAAGGGGCCTCCCTCTCAGCCTGCTCTTTATTTGCATGTGCTGTGGAGGATTAGAGGCTGAAGAGTCTCAGACAGGCACTGTTTAGACCTAAATCTAACGTCTGCTCATCTGGATCCTCGTCTCTGTCCGTGCTGCTCTCATCCCAACCAGAGGGGCGTCTCCGCTCCTTTCATTCTCTGCCGTGTTCTTCATCACCCGTCATTATCCGAGTGATTTTTAGGGTGGTAATCTACTTATGAGCCCTGATTTATTGTGTGTGTCACAGCATCTTCACTATTCTTCACTCTGTCTTCATCAGATCTCCCCGCTGAGGGGCCCTGCTGAAGGAGGGACCCTGCTCACAGTGCAAGGCAGGAACCTGGGTCGAAGGCCGTCGGGCGTGTACATCCTGATCGGCGATGTTCCCTGTGACCTGCTGCCCGAGCGTTACACCGTCTCCGTAGAGTAAGTGTCGCACAAA
Source organism: Garcialebias charrua (assembly GCA_038048925.1). NCBI lineage: Eukaryota > Metazoa > Chordata > Actinopteri > Cyprinodontiformes > Rivulidae > Garcialebias > Garcialebias charrua. The sequence continues at coordinate 40,138 of JBBPBX010002407.1, read as the reverse complement.
GTCCTGTTCTTTACTGATCCACCAACTGTACGAGACGGAGTGCCAGCTGCAGGGACGGGGTGTCGTCTCTCGACTTCTGGCACCTCGCGCTCGTTTGACGACTTCATCAACACGGTTAAAGTGAGGGGGGGAAATGTCAGAGAAAAGGTCTCGCCGTGCACGTCGACAGGATTTTATTTAAAGACCTGTTAAAATATGCAGCAAGGTTGCAGCCGGGACTTGTGACGATAGGTGACAACTACCTGTTGTCATGGTAACCTGCCATGTTTTCAGGCAGGTGAGCGTTCAGGTGGATGGCGAGCAGAAATAGATGCACGCAAACAGAGAAACTAAGTGAAAGATTACCGTATTTTCCGAAATATAGGTTGCGGCTTTTTATCATTTTTGCATGCCCTGCGACCTATATTCAGGTGCGACCTATTTATATGGCTTTTTATAAAATAAGCTGATTTGTAATCATTTATTAACAAAAATTAAACTGAGACACACTCTTACAATAATGTCAGCTAACAAATATATATTTTTAGGTGTTTATCCTGCTAAAATTATTCATTTATTAAAGAAAAGTTCAGCTCAGACACATATTTGCTATAATTTTTATCAAACAAATAATTGTTTTTAAGTGTTAATCTTCTTAAAAGCCTTGCTGTGCGCTCCTGTGGAAGAGACATTTGCAGCAGAGCTAAACACGGTCCACATTTTGACGTAGACCTATATTCGGTGCAACCTATATATGGATTTTTCCAATTCTTTGGCAATAATTGGACAGTGCGACCTATATTCAGGTGTGACCTATATTCCAGAGAATACGGTAGTCACAGTTACTGAAAGATATCCTGACATGTTCATTTTAAGCAACACTGTGGGCCCTAAAATCCCCTAAACCAGAGAGGAAGGTCAGAGCTGCTTATTTTGAGTAAAAACAGGAAGTAACCTCACCCACACGTCATTCTCAGCTAGACAAAAACGTTAAAAAAAAACACTTTTAGGCACTCCTACAAATGCTTAATCGTCTCTAATTTTGGCGTTGCTTTATTTCAAGAGAGAAACCAAACTCCATATCCCATGTTTCCAGGTCTCAGGGGTGGATATGTGTTGTGAAACATTAAAGCCGTGTAGCTTTATGTGGCTCGAACAGAAGCCGTGGGAAATCTGCTAAACTCATAAATAAAACCATCGGTGGAGTGTGGAGGGAGATTATTAGACTTCTGTGAAGCGTTCCTCGTTGCTGTTCGAGGCGAGCAGCTCCATATTACTTCACTTCTGTCACACACAGATTTTATACCAAATTCTTGGTTATCAACGTGCTGCAGAAGAACAAGAAGAGCACATAAATACAAACTCGGGTTATTATTTTTATTTCAGTCTAGTTACCTATATGAGATGAAAGTGGTTTTTTGTTATATATATATACAGGTGGTCCCTGACTTACGAGCAAGTTCCGTTCCTCCGTGTATCTCGTAAGGCGAAATCTCGTAATTCGGGGACTACCTTTTTTTTAAAAATACATATACTGTACCGCACGAGCACGTACATGTGCGGTAATGAACAGTTAGCAAGCATTTCAACTATCCTAACACTTTAAAATACTTTAAAACATTTATAAAAAAAATATTTCTTACTTTGAGCTGCAGCTGTTTGCCTCCACTTCGCTGCGTTACGTTCGAGCTCTCCAGCTTCCTGTAGCACCACGCAGTCCAAACCCTTTACAGGAAGGACTGTTAGTATGCTATCTTTATACATTTGGAGCCAGAAAAAAGTTTTAATAAGTTTTAATAACTTACCGAAAGCCATCTGCGTGCGCCGCCATTAGCAGCACCTGTTAGCATTTAGCGCCACCGAGTCCGCAGCTACGGGCAGTCCAGTTTAGCTGCAGCTTCAAAAAGGCTGTCGGCTTTGTTTCTCCAAATTAGCTCAGTGTACCCCGATATCTTCTGCTTCCAGTCCGACATCGAGGCGAGCTCCAGGAACCTCTGATCGCACAAAGCCGGCTGTCCGGTGGAGCTACGAGGCTTGAGTTAACTGGCTAATGTTAGCTCGTTCCTCCTCTCCGGCACACCGCCCGCTTAGCTCCGCTCGTTGCATGCGGCGCTTTGGGAGCGATCGCTGAGCGATCCGCGGCTGCTGCTTCAGGTCAGACACATACACAAAGTTCACCGAGTGTTTCCAGCTAATTTATCCGTATGAGGCAACCTCTGATCGGACGCACGGTCCTCAAAAGCCAGCAGCTCCCGGCCGCAGATGCCGGCATTTCCAATCCCCGCCCGCTTAGCTCCGCTCGTTGCATGGTCAGGCGGCGGCGATCCGCTCGTTTTATGTCTGCCGGCTGCGCGTTGGGAGCGATCGCTAATACGCTAAAAATTGAAATAAAACATAAAAATAACAATTATACTTTATTTATAAAGCCATTTAAAACAACCACAGCTGCAACAAAGTGCTGTACACATGAAATTAAGAACATATAAACAAAAACAAAAATAATAATAATATATATATATTTTTTTCATATTTGTATTAAATATGATAACCTCGTAAATCCGGGACCTCGTAAGTAAGAGCGCTTGTAAGTCGGGGACCACCTGTATATATCTCCTTCACATTCCACGAACCAAATTAAGGACCATGGGAGACCGGGCATTCTGTGTGGCTGCCCCCCGCCTATGGAACTCCCTCCCTGACTACATGAGAGCTCCACAGTCACTGGTTGACTTTAAACAAGGCTTAAAGACCTTTCTTTTTAAGCGAGCCTATTCTGCCTCCACATGATTTTATCACTTGTTTTTATTTGATCTTTGATTTTTGTTGCACTTTGTAGCACTTTGAGATTTTCGTTAATGAAAAGTGCGTTATAAATTAAATTTATTATTATTATTATTATTATTATTATATTTATGGGTGCAATAGTATAGAGGTTCAAACAACCTCACTTTAATAGTGTGAATGTTTATGAAGAATTCACACTATTGAGATCCATTTTTCCTCCATACATTTTTTACATCTTTCTCGTTTCACAATTTTTGTATTACTTTGTATTTCAACAATTCATAAATCAAAACATTCAGCTAGTTCAGGACAATTCTGCTATGACTTTTGGTATTGGTGCAACTTTAGCTTTTTGAAATATTTAGCCTTTTCTGACACTTTTTGTCTCATAGAAAATGAGTTGAGCTCATTTTACATCCTTCATATCTTTAGATGTGTTTACAACCTTTTACTGCTCCTTTCACATTTTGTTCTGCTTCAGCTTCTTTCAACTTCCTTTTGCAAAGTAAAAAAAATATATATACTGTATTGCAGCTATTTTTAGCCACCTGTTTTTCAGCTGTGTTGTGATCCTTTTAGGTTCTTTCGGCAAACTTCAAAATGTTTGTGCTTCTTCTAAATTCTTTCTGCTCATTTCAGCTTGGTGTGCTCCTTTATGCTTATTTATGCAAGTTTCAGCTTTTTCTGCTATTTCAGCTACTATATACCGGTAGCTGTTTTATGCTAATAATTTCATATTTTCCAGCTAATTACACATTTTTTGCACTCATTTCAACTTTCATCATCCCAATTCACCAAAAATGTGCTCTCTCTATTTCCTTCTGGTAGATTACCGTAAGCTTCTTTCAAAAAATTTTAGCTACTTTTCAGCTGTTTTTTTTTAAATAGCAAATTTCAGCTTTTGTCAGATAATTTCCACTTTTTATGCTAATTTCTGCTTCTTTAAAACTAATTGAGCAAACACATTATTTCTGCTTTCTACATTTCCAGCTAGCATTTTAGCATTTTTAGCTAATTTCAGCTGTTTTCAGATACTTTGTAAATTTAAGTTTGTTTGTTTTTTGTCATTTCTGCTACTTTCAGCCTAAATATCTTTGCTCTGCTAATTTCAGCTTGTTATGCTCCTTTTAAGTTATTTCTGCTACTTTCAACTTTTTCTGTTGTTTCAGCTACTGTTTTATGCTCATTTAATCTTTTTCAGCTAGTTCCACATTTTTGGGTGCTCATTTCAGCTATTTCTGTTTACTTCTTGTAGCTTAAGCTTATTTATGCCTTTTCAGCTACTTTTTGCTAATTTAAGCTTCTTTTTTTAGCAAATTTACTATTTTAATGCTAATTTCTGCTTATTTAAACCTAATTCAGCAAATATGTGTTCTTTTTGCTTTCTTCTTCTAATTTGGGCTTGTTCTTCCATTTGAGCTACATTTCAGCTGTTGTTCAGCAAGTTCTTCTACAATAAGTACTCACTGCATTTTCTCAGGAAATGCAATTTCTCTGGTTCTGTTTTGTTTCTGTCTTTTGGAAGTTTTACATCAAAATGTGCAGCTCAGTCAAGAAAAGTGTTCTATGATTTTTGGTCACAGTACATCATTTGACGCAGATAAAATTTGAAAGTAGGTATAAATTTCCTCAGATAAAAGTGAGATTATGGACAAACATAAAAACCCAGCCCTCTGTGAAGCTCTGCAGCTCAGCCCTTCTTCACAGTAGAAACATCAATCAAAGTATTGACGGGTCACAGGAAGTTGGATTTTTCATGACAGAACCAGAATTTTCATATATTTGACAGGTTTTACACAATAGCAATTTAAAAAAAAAAATTTAGCAAACAAACTCCTTTCACTCTGATGCCCTCTAAAGTACAGATTATAAATTTGCTGCTACAACAAGAAGGTTTTCTCTCCGATCCTCTCAGAGCGCAGTGTGGACTCAAACTTCTGCTATATTTTAACTCAAAGTTTTTATTAAAACCTAAGTGAATGATCTTCGTAAGACATCACATTTGCTACATGAAACACTGGAAAAATAAACATTTGACGTAGAGTTTTCACACAGCAGCTGTTGGTTTGAGGCTTATTTTTCAGTCTGTTTCTGCCTGCATCCCAGGGAGTGAGAGCCACATGTATGCGGTTACCCTGGTGACCATAATAAGCCACTGCCAACAGTGTTATCTTGTGTTATATCTTGATTCTCGTTACACTTGCTATACATTTTATTAATCAAATTTCAGGATTTTTTAAAATAGCTTAGATTGTAAGTTATGTTGGTTTGGAAATCAGCTGCATCGACACTTTTTAAAAATGTCCAGAACTTTTCAGAACCCTGTCCTCATGTACGGCTGTTACATGGTACAGGAGTACTGTAGTCTTCTGTATCAGTCCTTATTAAGGCTGAAGAAGCTAAAGAGGAGCTGTTTGACTCTGCAGTTGTAAAACCTAAAATCAGAGCAAAGCTGTTGTTCCTGCAGCCACATCTCAGTGAAACTCTGTAATTTTAACAATATTCCAGCTGCGCCCTTGTCAGTGCTCCAAGGTCGTTGCTTTTTTTCTATTTGCCAAGGATTTCACATTTCCTGTATTGTTCAGGGAAAATATTTCCTTCAGCGTTCGCTGTTGTTCTGCTGTGGTTCTGCATCTGTGAGCCGCCTCTTAAACCCATCATGGATTTGAGCTCTGGTTCTGGTCACAAAATCTCAACCAGCATGATGAGAGCAGTTTTAACAGGAAGGAAAGAAATATACAGAGAAAACTGTGACCAGACCTCCTCTAACAAGGAAGTACCATTCTGTAAGTTTATACAGTATATAAATATATATATATATATATATATATNNTCCACTGGTACATTTTCATCTTTAAATCACTTCTTGGTCTGCTGCCCTCATACATCTCCTCCTACATGTCTTTGCGTGAGTGCAGCTACAGCGTGCGCTCTCAGGACATGATTACCTGCAGTGTTCCGTCAGTGAGGACTGAACTTGGAAAAAGGGCCTTCTCCTACTCTGCTCCTGCTTCATGGAATATCTTACAAAAAGATCTGAAGCTCTCGGCCCTGACCTCTCTAAATGTTTTCAGAATCTGTTGGAATCCTGGCAAAAACCAATGCAGATTTGTTCCTGTCTTTGATTTTATACGTCTACCTTATAATGTTTTGCTAGTTTTTTGATACTTTGTTAAAAAAAGAATATATATATATATATATATATATATATATATATATATATATATATACAGGTAACCCCCCACTTACGACTCCATCGACCTACGAACAACGGGACCTACGAACATATCATATTTAATAAAAATATGAAATTACTGTATTAAAAAAAAAATATATATATATTTTTTTTTTTTTGTGTTTAAATGTTCTTAATTTCATGTGTACATCACTTTGTTGCAGCTGTGGTTGTTTTAAAGGCTTTATAAATAATAATTATGATAAAAAAGATCATTTCTGATCATTTTTGAGCAATCTTGGGCAACAGGAAGTAGGTCTTCAGTTTACACGGTCACAAATTAATGTAGAACACCGGACGCCATTTTAGGTTCAGTCACTGGGGTCTCCGGTCACAGAACACCGGACGCCATTTTAGGTTAGCTGCCCGGGAGCCAGCCCAAGACTGGTGACCAGGATGGCTTCATATGGATTAATTACGAGCTGGAAACGTCTCTGTGAACTTTGTGGATGTCTCAGGCAGCAGCGGATTTATCGCTGATCGTGCCAGGCCGCTGCGCGAACACCTCCGGCCAGGCTCTGGCCTGGCTAGCTCCAGAAGCTAACACGGGAGCTAACACGGTAGCCGGCCGAAGACTGGTGACCAGGATGGCTTCATATGGATTAATTACGAGCTGGAAACGTCTCTGTGAACTTTGTGGATGTCTCAGGCAGCAGCAGCAGCTGCAGATTGATCGCGCCGCCGCTCCAACACCAGCTCATGGCTTGGCTAGCAGAAGCTAGCCAGCTAGCTAACACAGGTCTGGAGCAGCTGCGGTGGTTCACTGGCCGGCCGCCGCGCTGCTCGGCCCGACAACAATCAACGCATGGCAACCTAAGATGTCGGCTTTGACCATCTCAAAGTAAGAAAATATATTTTTATTTATTCTGTAAATGTGAATAGCAATGTTTAACATTACAGTACACTACTGTACATGCTTAAATGTGTGCGCGCGCTCCGTTAGCATGATAAATAAAGGTTGAATGAATGAATGAATGAATGAATAATTTTTTTTTTTAAATAATTTTCACCCCCTACCTACGGCAGAATCGAGCTGCGAACCGTTCTTAGGTCCCGAACTCGTTCGTAACGCGGGGGTTCCCTGTATATATATATATATATATATATGTATATATATGTATATATATAATTACTTTTATTGTTATATTTGTTTTATACTTATCAATAGAAAAATAGTAGTTTTGCGTGTTGTAAAGTTAATTAATATTGCAGAAGGCTGCATATAAAATTTTCCCCAAAAATGGGAAAGAATGGCAAAGTTAGAAAATCCCTGGTGTAAACAAACACATCTTTTAAATAAACCTTAGTCAGCTTCCTGTTTTTCACATGCAAGCCACAAGTTGAATATAAACGACAGTTTCAGCCACGGTGATGTCAGCTATTTGTTTTAAGATACATTTTGTTGCACATGTTAAAGCAAACTCCAGAAAATAAATGAAGCTCCACTGAGACCATTATTTTGAGGGGTTTTACTTAGAAACAGGATTAAAGAATCTGTTAGAAAGTCTCATTCATAAAGTTAGACCATGATTTATACATTCAATTCAATTCAGTTTATTTATATAGTGCCAAGTCACATCAAAGTAATCTCAGGGCACTGAACAGAAACATCCATATATACCTGTACAGTAAGGAGTGGTGTAGTCTACATTTTTGTAGTGGGTATAATGTGCTTAGAAGCCAAAGTACACCAGTAAGTACATTGTAATTGTCAATTTATTTTGATTTTTAAGCATATTGAACATTTCAAAATTTATCTGATGCTTTTATTTGAATAATTGTACAACTTTGTATTAAAAACATGTTATTTAATTTACAACACAGTACTGTATAAATATAAAACTTGTTCAAGTATTAAGTAGTAAGTACAGAAGTATTAATTTATACACAAAACAGGTTGAACCAACTCGATGTGTCTATAAAATGTTCCAAATGTGTTGACAATGACAACATGTCATGTATCATTGCCAATGATAAATGACATGGACTCGTATTATTGGGCACTTTTAAGTGGGTACATGGAAATGCCACGCTTTCTAGTGGATATACTCCATATGCCCACATATCACACAGACTACACCGCTGATAGTAAATTTATCTGAGGAGCAGACTGCTTTGAGTCTAACTCCATGGCAGACTTTCATCTTGAACAAGCACAAAGGTGACAGTGGAAAGGAAAAACTCCCTCATGAGGAAGAAACCTTTAGCAGAACTAGGCTCAGGACAACTGGCCATCTGCTTCAACCAGCTGGGTTTGATAGGAATAGATACACAATGGTAGGTCAAGATCACATGTTAAGCTAGAAATAGTATCAAATGAAAACTATTCAATTTTAACAATTAATCTTAAGAAATTAGGTAAATTTGTTTGTGGCAGCATAACAAGCTGACCCTGACTATAGGATTTGTCAAAAAGTAAATCTTAAGCCCAGTCTTAAAACTGGACAATGTGTCAGCCTCATGGACAGAAACTGGAAGTTGATTCTACAAGAGAGAATGTCATCCAAGGAGGGTGAAAGATTGAAAAATGTATTCCAAAAATACCCTGATGCATGCTCAATAATCCAGGTAGAAAAATCCAAAAAAGCTAAGTCTGGTCCTCTGGACATTCAAAAAACAAAACAAAACAAAGCAAAAAAAAAACTGTAGAAACGTTTCGTCTTTCGTCCGAAAGACTTCCTCAGTCTGAGAAGCTGTGTTCAGCTCAGTCTTATAAATAGCACCCTCCCACAGTGGATCAACCAGTTGGCTGATGACAGCCGAAACCAGCTGCTCACATGATCAAGGAGGACCATCAGCCTGACGATGGATCGTTAACACCCTGATGGTTGTTTGCTATTCACAGAGGGCTGAGTGATACTAGCAATAACAGCATTGTAAGTGGGGGACAGTTGAACCCGGAGGCCTCCACCTCTGTTTAATGATGGACGGTTTCTTTTCACAAAGATGGCCTCCTTTACTCCTCTCTCAAACCATTGTTCCTCTCTATCAAGGATGTGAACATCTTCATCCCTGAAAGAGTGACCGCTGGCCTGGAGATGAGTGTAGACCGCAGAGTCCTGACCTGATGATGTTGATCTTCTGTGCTGGGCCATCCTTTTGGCCAGTGGCTGTTTAGTTTCCCCGATGTAAGACTGATCACAGCCCTCCTGACACTGAACAGCATACACAATATTACTCTGTTTGTGCCGGGGGACTGGATCTTTGGGATGAACCAGTCTTTGCCGTAATGTATTTTGGGGTTTAAAAGCCACTGGGACGTTGTGTTTAGAAAATAAACGTCTCAGTTTCTCTGAAACTCCCGCAACATACGGAATGACCACTGGTCTGGGTCTGGGTTCCTTCTTTTCACCTGATGGCTGGCTAGAGTCCTGTTTGGGTTTCTTCTCTGCTTTCAGGAAGGTCCAGTTAGGATATCCTATCATGTGAGCAGCTGGTTTCGGCTGTCATCAGCCAACTGGTTGATCCACTGTGGGAGGGTGCTATTTATAAGACTGAGCTGAACACAGCTTCTCAGACTGAGGAAGTCTTTCGGACGAAAGACGAAACGTTTCTACAGTTTTTTTTGCTTTGTTTTGTTTTGTTTTTTGAATGTCCAGAGGACCAGACTTAGCTTTTTTGGATATTCCAAAAATGCTCAGGCCCAAAAACTAAAACCTCAGTCTTGTCTGAGTTTAAAAGCAAAACATTTAGGGTCATCCAGTTTTTTATGTTTTTAAGACGTGCTTGTAGTCTAAGTTGAATGGATTCGTTGGGTTTCATGGACAAGTATAGCGGTGTATCATCAGCATAGCATAACAATGAAAATATATCCCATGCTGTTTCATAACTTTACCTAAGGGACTCATAAGGTAAAGAGTATTGGTCCAAACACTGAACCCTGAGGAACTCCATGGCTAACTTCGGTGTATGAAGAAGACTTAACTTTTTCAGATTTTTCTACCTGGATTATTGAGCATGCATCAGGATTCATTATTTACATTTACAAATTGGAATATATCAGACAAATATGATTCAAACCATTTTAGAGCCTTTCCTGTGATACTAATATATTCATTTACAGCTGCAGATGTATCTTCATATAATACCTTTAAAGTTCATGAGACCTGATGACAATCTAATTTAAAAAAAGAGTTTAAACTAATCTTTTAGTAACAAGGTCAAATAAAAAAAGAGAAGTCTGTGGGACTAATGGGTAGTTTTTATTCAAAGAAACCCCCACTAAACCTTTTCTCATATGAGTTTTTAATTCAGATCCTCAACCGTTCATGTGCGGTTTAGTTTTGATGTATTCATGAGGCTAATTTTCACAAATATTATTATGCAGCACACTTCTCAATTTAAATCACTGTTGCTATCACCTCGCAGCTCAGGGACCACTGCACTGTCACCATGGAGACAGGAGGACCCTGCCTTGACACTGGCAAAACAGTGGAAGTCCGTTACTCTGCAATTAACATCCAAACTTTTTTTTCAGTATCTGTAATGTTCCCTGAATGGAGCTGTTTATCTGGTTTTGCTCCACTGAAGCCAATCATTGTTTTAAAACCAGTTCCAGGGTGACCTGCGGGTCTTACCTGCCTCAAGCAACCTGATGCGTCCCACCCTCCACCCACAACACCCCCCTCTCAAACCAAACGTCAAAACCCCCGTTTCACTCCGGGGGTGATCTCATTTTGTGTCGTCATTCCCCACCGGCTCCTGGTGGTGATGACAGAGGATCACATCCTCGCTGCTGGAAGAGGCGCCGACAAATCACAACACGTCAGCGTATCTGACACCGTCAGCGCATCAGACCTGCACGCACACGCATGAGCGCACCTACATGTTTCTGTTACTGGCGGTACATCCTTTGACTGATTACATCTGATGTTATCGTTTAAAAAGGAATTCTATTCAAGTTAAGTAACTTTGCTGAATTTGTATCTGATTTAGACAAATCCAAGTGCTTTAGGGCTTCTGTTCTTGGGTTTTTATTGGCCGTAGATGGTTTTTGCTTGTCTGTGCGTGTGCATGTGTTCGTATCTCGGTAGCATCAGCAAAATATCTCTTGAAACACTAAACAGATTTTATTGAAACTCAGACAGTAATCATTGGTTGTACATCTACAGCTGATTAACTTTTGGTGTCAACCCTATTAAATCAGGCCAATACAGCCGGCTGAACTTAGGCCTAAAAGAGCAAAATTGCTATAACAGAGACAATTGTACAGATGCTAAGCTAAAAATTGGTTGTAGCTGAAAGCAGTGCTTGATTTGAACAGGATCCGGGAACTCTCTTATTTTGACAGGCTGCGTTCCGGTAACTGTTTGCTTGGATCTGAACTCTCAAGCTTATTAATAATAAAGTTATGAACAAATGTTTTTTTTTCATTCAACCTTTATTTAGTCAGGTAAATCTTATTGAGCCTCGAGGGCTCATTTACGAAAGCGACCTGCTACAAACTAAAGAATGATGAACAGCAATGATACAAATACAAATACATTAAACAATAAACAAAAGAAAAAGAAAAAGTAGCAAAAACTAGCAAAAACATTATAAAAACATTGACAAATATGACTGCCTTGAATGAATAAAACTTATATTGGACATGTAAACTGAAAATGATTACCGTATTTTCTGTCCTATAAGTCACAGTTTTTTTTTTTTACTAATTTTCATGTCCTGCGACTTATATGGCGAAGCGACATATTTAGGGATTTTCCCCCATATTTTTAGACCAATTTTTGGCTGAGATATGACAGTTTCCATTCATTCTGACGAAAAAAATGGAGCAGTACCACTTTTGGCCTCTAGGGTCCACCGACCGTTCCCAGCTCATGTGTCCGACGGCAGCCTCCTCTGGTTGGACTCACTCTGTCGCAGCACGGCCTCCTGCTCTCTGGAGGTCTGAACTACTGTTACCTCAGTGTTTGTTAGCAAAATAGGTCAACAACCACAGGACAGATTTTGATGAAACTTACAGAAAGTAATCACTGGATGGACATTTACAACGATTTAGCTTTAGGAGATGTTTGAGCGAAAATTCGATTTATTTATAATTTATTTTCGCAGCGCGCTACCGTTTGGAGGACCGTCAAAGCAAAACAATTTAAATCCAGCTGATTTGACGATTACGTGCATTTATTAAGGAAAAGTTAAGCTCAGAAACACTTTTACTATAATGTCAGCAAACAAATATATTATTTAGGTGTTAATCTTGTTAAATAAAAAAAATGAAGCGTATCCGCTCGCTGCGTGTGCACGCTTCGCAGCACCGACGTAGCAAAACTATTTTTTTTAATTCAGCTGATTTGAACATTACGTGCATTTATTAAGGAAAAGTTCAGCTCAGACACATCTTTGCTATAATTTTCAGCAAACAAATAATTGTTTTTAAGTGTTAATCTTGTTAAAGTCCTACCGTGCACGCTCCTGTGGCCATTTGCGGTGACGCGTAACATATGCGACGCATCAGCGGTGACGCATAATAGATGCGACGTATACGGAGGTGCGACACGTTTATGGATTTTTCCACTTTATTGGACATAATTGGACTAATGTGACATATAGGGCGGTGGAGCGACTTAAAGGGCTGAAAGTATGGTACATAAACACTAATTTTAAACACAACAGCCACTTACGAGCATACGAGCTGCCCCTTCAAGTAGAATTTCTGCGTCTACACTTAAAAAAATCTCTGCCCCTAAAAGAATGGTGGGGTGAGTGCCAAGCTAACTAGGCAGTCGTACATGGGCAGGAGCCCACAAGCCTGTAGGTTTCACATGTGGAGTCAGACAACAACGAACAGGGAAAGTGTTGCGCTCTGAACTGTCAAGTAAGCAGGGGTAGGATGCTTGACAGAAGCAGAGTGTTCACAAATGTAGGTAAACGTAGATGTTTAAAGACCGTGTAAAGTGAAATTAAATGTGTGTTTTTAGTTTGTCACATGGCATAAATATGTGTTATTAATCACCCATTTAAATCTGACTGATTAAAAACATTGTTTACCTTATAAAATTAAGTCTCAAAAATCATGAAAAAACCTTATTTTCTCTTGGTCTGGAACGCTAGGGGCGTGTCAGTGCGTGGGCGTGGTTTCAGGCAGCTGCGCTGGTCCTGCTCGTGTCCCACAGTGGAGAGGCACTGAGGCAGACAGCAGAGCCAGTAAACCTGCTCTGTTTTTATCCGAGTTCTGTCTGTAACAGCAGCTACTTTTTCCAAGAGTTACGCTGTTTTTGTAAATAGTTTTCTTGTGTGTTTTTAATCTGGAATGAATTAAAAAAAAAAAAAAAAAGAGTTGCACCATGCGGGATTTGAACCCGTGGGCTTTGGGACGGAAGGCAAGCGCTCTAACCATTGTCCCAACCAGGCATTACAGATACTCAGCATAAAACGACGCAGTATAAAAACATGTTATGATTTGTACGGGTGCCCTGACCATTGCGACATCCAGGGAAGATGCACGAACGAGGCATAATTGATTAGCTAGCTAACAATGAACAAAATATCTATGCTATTGCTATCTGATGCTGTCTGCGATTCGCGAGTGAACGGCTCCACCGAGGCGAATTTATACGGCCGGAGCTGCAGGGGGTGGGGGCTCTACTAATGAGGACCGCGTGACGAAACGCGGTCACGTTTAAAACACGCCTAAAAAATCCTGAACCAGAAATATGTTTATACACAGTTTGCTCTATAACTCCAAAATTAATTGAGCTACAATTTTGAGACTTTTTACTCATTTACAAGATTACAATTATCACATTTATAATGTTTATTTAAGAAAATGTTGAAATTCACTTTACACGGTCTTTAACAACCTACTTTATTCAAAATTTTCTGGGGGAGGACCCCCAGACCCCTACCCCCAGCTAGCCCGCCCGGCCCGCTATTTGCGTTCCGCATCTGTCAGTTTACAAATTAAGCCCTGGCTGAAAGTCAACCTCAGCACAGACAGACTTTGAACACTAACACATCTAAAATCTTGGGAGACCACATCAAATCATGCCTAATGTCCTGTTCAAAGTTTTGACCCAAACAGCTGTAAGTCTGTTCATTGTCAGCACAAGTTGATCTTTGTTTAAAACTCCTGCATGAAAGGTGGAAGGAGGTAATTATTCCTTTCTTTTAAACTATCATCGTCCATTCAATCTGTCTCCCGCAGAAATTTAAGATGCGCACACTTGTCAGTACACCCACACCTGAGCGTGTGACCTCATTTACTGTGAATGTTGAGACAGGTGTCTGCTCGTGTGCTGAGAGGTCAAAGTTCACATCTGTGTGCCGAAAGAAAAGCGTGTGGCTCTGGAAAGGCTGCTCTCTTCTCACTCTGCGCTGACATGTTAATTAATGGCAAAGTGGCTGTGGGCGGACCTCATTTACTGGAGTGTGTCTCTTGATATTTGCTGCAAATTCTCCTCGCCGCCCTTCCTATCATTTTCAAATGAACCCTAAGTGGCCTTCGCCCTGTCCATTCAGCGGGACCCAGACAGCAGTCGCATTCAGGCACATACAGAGTTGATTGTTGATGATCCTCACCAGCCACTTGAGGGAAATGATGAGAGGCACTTCAGTGTTCGCCCAAATGTTGCCCTCAGACACCCGTAACATCTCCACAGTGAGGCAACGCTGGAATTTGGAGCAGGGGTCAGCCAGGCTCTGGTAGCTCCCGCGGGGAGTGAGCGTGTCCTTTTGACTGCGATCACGCTGCATCGACATGATAACTGCATGCACAGGCAAACGCACGTATCCAGGCTTCTGCAGGTTCTGCAGGATTTCCGTTGTCTATGTTTTTGGAACTGATCCCAGACCGTTGGAAAATACTTTACATAAAAAAATGTGGGAAGATTGCAACACATAGTGTGAGAAGGTGGGGAGTGGTGCAGTTTTTTTTTTTTTTTTTAACCTTGATATCTTAACTGCTGTTAGTGTTTCTTCTTAGTTGAAAAAACAGAACAGAACAGCGTTTTGGTGATGAATTGATCCAGCAACTAGGACCAGGCTAAATAAGATACAACAAACAGAAAACATGACGATCACACAGAGTCATCCAACAAAGAAAGTCCTCCGTCTTTCAATTGTATGGTGTGACATATCAAGACACAGTGATAAAGGTTTGGGCTTCATCAAGTTCCAAGTGTACAAAAAAAACACAACTAGTTCCACTTTTATTAAACAAAAACCAAGTGGTGCAACAGCTTTACCACCTTTAGCAGCAATCACCTGGAACAGTCCTTTCATTGGTCTCACATGGTGGAGTACAGTAGTTTGTGGAGTGGGCAGCTGTGGATGAGTGGATAGAGCCGTCGTCCTCCAATGGGAGAGGTCGGGGTTTGATTCCACCAGCAGTCACATCCTGACGTGTCCCTGGGCAAGACACTGAACCCCTCATTGCCTCAGATGTGTCTCATTGGTGAATGAATGTGATAAAAGCTCTGATTATTGTTTGTAGAGATCTAGTAGAGTGAATGAGTAAATGAGGACACAGATTGTGTTATGAAATGTTTTGAGTATCTTGGTGATAGAAAGGTGCTACATAAGTACAGTCCATTTAATTCTGGCCCATTCTTATTTTACAACATTGCTTTAGTTTATTGAGGTTACTTTGCCAACATTTGTTTCTGTTCAGCTCTTTTAAGGTCCCACCACAGCATTTCAATCAAACAAGCTCAGAACTTTGATTGGATCCTTACACCACTTTCATTCTTTTCTCTTTCAGTCGTTCTGCTGTAAAGTCACTGTTGTGTTTGGGGTGATTGACCTGGTGCCTCATGACCCTGGTCGGGTCAAGCTTTGGCTGTTAGACAGATGGCCTCACACTTGACTCTAGAATACTTGGTGCAAAACAAGCCCAAAGCATCAGCCCTCCACCCCCGTGCTTGGCAGTTGGTGGGAGGTGTTTGTGTCGCTTGTATTCTCATGGATAATGGCTTGGTGGAACCTGTTCTTGTACACTGGAGATTTCATTTGAATAAGCTCAGAACCTGGTAAAGACACCACCATTTTGTTATATATCCTGATGTAAAAAATAAATAAATAAATATACTAGATTAAAAAGAGGGTAAACTTTCTTTTTCCAGTTACTTTAAAACCTAAAAGGAACTTTTCCAGGTTCCTTGCTGTTTTTTAATCATAGTTTAATATTTTGACTATTTCATATTTATAAAAGTTTGACTTTAACTTGTTATTACAAAATGTTTTAGATATTCTTAACTTTTTGAGCAGTGCAAACCTGGACACACACAGTATGTGTTTAAATCCTGCATTCTGACTCCACTGCAGTTCCGTCCTGCTGATAAGCCTTTTTTTCTGTCCATGCTCTTCAAAATAATATAAAATTTCATGACTTTCATGCACAGAATAATCCTTTATATTAAGTTTCAATAGCTGGCATCCTATGAATTGATGTGCTGTTTTGATACAGTAACTGTAGTGTGCGCCCGAAGCATCCCTGCATGTTAAGGCTGGTTCCGACTTTTATTTCTTTCAGTCAAACTTGTAAAAACACGTTCCATTTTATGACCCATTCAATTATTCTCTAAGATGGAACAAGTGAAACGATGCATTTCCCTCAAAGAGTGGGCTTGTGCCATGTAACTGTCAGGAGTTTAATTTGAGGGTAATGACATTCTTTACCTGATGCTCGTGTTATTAATGAGCAGCACAGCAGACCTCAGCAGGGTCTTCAGCTACTGCAGGTTATTCCAGAGTGTTTTCAACAGCCACTCCGGCGCATGAGCTCAATTCTCTGTTTAATTGGGCTCATTAGACATTGCAGTGGTTAAAGATTCACTTATAAACTGGATACACTGGCAAATTGAATCCGTTGTTTCAGCTTAAATTATTAGTAAAAATGCTTTTGTCAAATTCCACATAAGGTAAAAAAAAAAAAAAACTAAGTTGTTCCACCAATAATTCTTTATATACAAGTACACTAGTCCCTCGTTTATCACGGGGGATTCATATCCTGAAGCCCCGCGATAAGTGAAAACCCTCGAACTTCCCACACTCTTGCAATATTCTTGTCTATTGTTGTCGCTGTTGTCATCATTCTTTGTTGAAACCAGGTCTCTCTTGTAAATGAGTCCTCGAGGCTCAATGGGATTATCCTGCCTAAATAAAGGTTGAATGAATATTCTAAAAAAATGTTTCTAAACTCTCTAAAAGAGCACAGAATGTCATGATTTCTGCTCTCTGCCTTGGCTGCTCTCTTGACCACGCCCACTTCTCCGCTCTGCACAGAGATCAGCAGATCAGCTGCAGGAGGAAGCCTCTCCCACGGCTGTGGGCTGCACACAGGTGCTAAATCATTTAAAATAATTTATTTTAAATAAAAATTCCATGTCGATCGTGCGGCTCATCCATCAATCAGCCGATTGTGTGTCATGTCCAATCTTATTTTGAAAAACCGCGATAGAGCGAGTCCGTGAAAAACAAACCGCGAAGTAGCGAGGGACTACTTGTACATGTAACAATTTTCAGTCAGGTCATCTGGACAGTTTCTTTTCTTGTGCTGAAACGTTTCACCTTCACTGGTTTGTTCCACTTTGGAGTAAGCTGTTGGGGGAAGAATCAGTTTTTGTTATGTGTGACTGATGGAGCCTTCTGGATAGAAGGTGAAACGTTTCAGCCCAAAAAACAAAGACCGGTCCAGATGACATGACTGAAAATTGTTAGATTGTATACCTGGATTATTGAGTATGGGCTTTTTTTTTTACTACTGTATATGGTTCTTAAACATTTTAGATCAAATTAAATGTGGCAACAACAACTTGTGATTTTGACCAGTTATTAAAGAAAACCTGTAGTGTTATGACAACATAAAGAGCCTGAACTATCCTTTTTTTATATATATACTGGTATATATATAAAGCCAAAGCCAAAGGTAATCAATCCTAAGACTCGCCGCCCCCTACAATTAATTTTTTTCACAACCCACAGTGGGGCATCGACCTGCTTCAGTTTACTGATTCACACTTTCGTGATTATAAATCTGTTGTAACCTCTGTAGTCACAGATTTGGTCGTCAATTAAACTCCTTCGAATAGTTGTTTCAATTTGTGCACGTTTCTCATCTTATTTAAAATGTTAAGTTGTTCATCTTGTTTTAGCTGAAGGGTTCAGAGTTTTTTGAATTGGGGCTCTTTTTAACAGCTCTGGGAAAGAACTCAGTTTGGAGAACAAACGTTTAATTTTGACAAGTCTGAATTGAGCCGAGACCAAAGTGGAAATCTGTCATCTGAGAACAACTCCAATCTCAAAAATTTTATAGAATCTCATTTAAAATCTATTTTATTGTTTTCTACATCATCACAGATTCACATTAGATGGTTCTTCACAAGAATTATTGAATTTTCTACCTGAACAACAACCAAATACAAAACTGACCATAGTGTAAACTTTTACAAAATAGTGTTCACATGAAACGTTTTGAAAATTTAACACACTTAAAACATACCCTGATGCATGCTCAACTTAAAACAACTTAAAACATATTTTTTTTGTCACAGTTGGTAGGAAGTATTTGAAATCAGAATTCAGACAGATACTAAGAACAACTACCGGTAAATACTTTAATTAACAATAAAAAAAAGGCTGATGTGGAGGTATAACTTTCATGAACTCAAGAAGTACAAAGAGAAATAAACACGAGAAGCATGTAGGAAACCAGAGCTTGTGTCCTGAAGGCCAATAATGCACTGCTGCAATGGGAAACAGACTGAACATATAGAGCTGGGAGACACCTGGACTAATGACTGGGACAGACTGGGAACAGGTGAGAGTAGCCAGCTGACCAAGACAAATGCTGAGGAGCTGACTGAGGATGACTGAGAGATGGTTCCTGATCCTGGTTCTGCTGAAGGTTACTTCCTGTTAAAAGGGAGTTTTTCCTTTCCACTGTTGCCTTGTGCTTGCTCAGGATGGAAGACTGCAACAAAATAAAGACTCAATGCAATCTGCTGGCTACCCTGCCTTAGATAAATAATGTTACTAATGGAATATTTATGTATGTGAATGTTTCTGTTCAGTGCCCTGAGACAACTTCTGTTGTGACTTGGCCCTATATAAATAAAGTGAATTTAATTTAATTGAAATAGATGGCACGGGGAACACAGGGGAGAAATGAAAGACTGATCAGCTGAAACCAGTGCTCTTCACTAGCCGTGTTTCCATCAAGGTTTCTAGATGCGCATTTTGAAGTATCGCAGCAGAAAAGCTTAATGGAAACGGCAAAATGCGAAGTTACTTCCTCAAATTCGCCAAAAAGTTTATACGCTCGCTTGAGGTGGTTTTTGGGATCTTCGAAAATGAGCAGATGCGCAAAACGACAGATGGAAACAGATTTGCCGACTCAGTTCTGCCGTAGCGAACATTCACGTCATGTGACTGATCAGCTGTTTCCGCTCCGGACAACATGTAACATCGCTAAAACTAGTTGGCATGACAGAATAAATACAACTTGCCCGATAGCAACACGTACCTGAAATATTCTCTCCATTTTGACGAGATGTGTGGCCGGGTTCTGTTTTCAACCGCTACTTCCTGTTTACTGTAGACATGCGTAACGCTGACGTCTGACGTAATGACGCTGACGTCTGACGTAATGACGCTGTGCGTGGCCCGGTAGATGCGATTCAAGCCAGTTGATGGAAACACTTCTGCTTCGCATTAATTTGTATTTACATATTTGCGAGATTTCAAAAATTTGCTCAAAATTCGAAATGAAAATGGATGGAAACACGGTTACTGACTACAGTACAGCCAAGCCAAGCTGGTCTCCAAGCTCACCACACTGGGCCTGGAGAAGTCCCATCTACTGCTAGATACTGGACGTCCTCACCAACAGACCACAGACAGTGAGAATCGGCTGTCACCTCTCCTCCACACTAGTCCTCAGCACCAGTAGACCTCAGGGCTGTGTCCTCAGTCCACTCCTGTATTCATTATTTACACACGACTGTACTGCCAAGCACAGCTGTAACGTCATCCGCAAGTATGCTGATGACACCACCATACTGGGCCTCATCACCAACAACAACGAGAGTGCGATGAGGTGAAATCACAGACCAGCTGGTGTCAGGAAAATAACCTCTCTCTAAATGTCAGCAAAACAAAGGACATGGTAGTGGACTTCAGGAAACAATAGCCGTGTTTCCATCAAGGTTTCTAGGTGCGCATTTTGAAGTATCGCAGCAGAAAAGCTTAATGGAAATGGCAAACTGCCTTAACAACTGAACAACATCTCGCAAATCTCGCAACTGAGCAACTCGCAACTGAGCCTCTCGCAACAAATCTCGCAAATATGTAAATAACAATTGAACTGCCTTAACACTAAAACTTTCTCACATATTATCACTCAACACAAAGTTTTTAACACTAGACTCTGTGTCATCAAACGGGTTAATCACTAAACTCTCGGTCATGTGCTCATACAGTTTGCACTACTTCTCATACTTGCACTAATGTCTGTATTACATCACTGCCTATAATCATAATACTGTTTACATTCTCTGTTTACATTTATTAATACTGTTTACTTTTATTACTACTGCTTACATGTAATTACTACTGTTTACATTTATTTACACTACTCTAATATCTACACCACTGCTGGTACATATACAGTGTGCTCTGAACGGTCTTATTTAGGGATGCCCAATGTGCCTTACTGCATATGCCACTTTTTGCCTCTACAACAACATCAACTACTACCTCATACATATACTGTGTACATTGACTCATACGCTGCTTTGCCACTTTGCAAATGTCAATGCTAGAAACCTTTAGTTTATTTTAGTTATACTTTTTATACTCTTTTTTTATACTAGTATGCAAAAACTCAGGACAATATTATGTTCATTAAATGTTTAATGTTTTAGTTTTAGAGTTGGTGTAAATTTTCATACTCTTATACCACTATGCAAAAAACTCAGGACAGTGTTAGTTTTACTATTTTATGCTTATGTCTATTATTATATGTTTCAGTGTTTCAATGTTTAGATGTTTACTGTTGCACCGAGGGACTGAGAGAAACGCAATTTCGGTCCTGTGTATGTCCTGCACTGTACATATTGCAGATCTGACAATAAAGTTGACTTTGACTTTGACTTTGAAAAAATCCGTATTTACTTTCTCAAGTTCGCCAAAAAGTTTATACGCTCGCTTGAGGTGGTTTTTGGGATCTTCGAAAATGAGCAGATGCGCAAAACGACAGATGGAAACACATTTGCCGACTCGTGCTGCCGTAGCGAACATTCACGTCACGTGACTGATCAGCTGTTTCCGCTCCGGACAACATGTAACATCGCTAAAACTAGTTGGCATGACAGAATAAATACAACTCGCCCGATAGCAACACGTACCTGAAATATTCTCTCCATTTTGATGAGATGTGTGGCCGGGTTCTGTTTACAACCGCTACTTCCTGTTTACTGTAGACATGCGCAGTGCTGACGTCTGACGTAATGACGCTGACGTCTGACGTAATGACGCTGACGTCTGACGTAATGACGCTGTGCGCGGCTTGGAAGAAGCGCTTCAAGCCAGTAGATGGAAACACTTCTGATCTGCATTAATTTGTATTTACATATTTGCGAGGTAGCTCAAAATTCGAAATGAAAATGGATGGAAACACAGCTAATGTGGAGGCCGGCAGTCTGCCATCAACATAAACAACTCTGAGGTGGAGCAGCAGCTTCAAGTTCCTCAGAGTTCACATTAGTCAAAGTCAAAGTCAAAGTCAACTTTATTGTCAGAACTGCAATATGTACAGGACATACACATTACTGAGGATCTATCCTGCACTTCACATACAGACACTGTGGTCAAGAAAGCCCAACAAAGACTCAACTTCCTAAGAAGACTAAATAAGTTTGGTATGAACACCAACATCCTCACAAACTTCTATAGGTGCACCATTGAGAGTCTGCTGACAGGCTGCATCCCATGCTGGTATGGGACCGGCACCAGTCAGAGCTGGAAAGCTCTACAGAGGGTGGTGCAAACAGCAGAGGACATCACTGGTAGCAGTCTCCACACCACCCAGGACATCTACAACTGCTGATGTCTGCGTAAAGCAGGCAGCATCATTAAAGACCACACCCACCCAGCACAAGGACTCTTCTAACTACTACACTCAGGCAGACGATACAGGAGTCTGCCATCGCGCATGCGTGGGTTTTCTCCGGGTGCTCCAGTTTCCTCCCACAGTCCAAAAACATGCATGTTAGGCTGATTGGTAACTCTAAATTGACCCTGGGTGTGATTGAGGCAGGTCCCTCTTGTAAATGAGTCCCCGTGGCTCAACGAGGCTAGCCTGTATAAATAAAGGTTGAATGAACGAATGAAAAAAAACCGACTAAAGGACAGCTATTATCCACAAGCTGTCAGATTACTGAACTTTCGATAAATAACACTGAACAACTGGCAATAACAGCACCAATCCACATCTGTGACACCTAATATGACTAATATTAGCTTGTGACAGCTATGTTTATTGTTTATTGCTGCTGAACTATGTGGCTATATCATATATGTCACTACCCATCATAATTCAATCTCAATGTTACTCACTACCTGTGCAGTAACCTGTGTAGTTTTAGTTATGTGCAATATATATCATGTAAATTTAAGCTTACGGTATATTAATCACTACCTTGAAATACTTATTCATACAAAGTCATCGTACTTACACCGTTAAAATTATACCATGTTGTTGATTACTATTTTCTCTTTAGGGCCTTGTAAAAATTATATGGTAATTTCATTTTCACTTTTTGGTACTTTATTTTTGTACCCTTATTGCATGCTTTAGTATTTCTTGTTTGTTCTATTTTTATTTTTTTGCGAGTCAAATCGGTTCTTCTCATCCTGAATATTTCATTGTACTGTTGACCTTGTGTTAACCTGCATTTGACAAATAAACAAAACTTGAACCACATCAACTGAGCGGGATCTGAACCTAGGGAAACTAATATCTAATGATGTAAACTAATCAGGTAAAAACAAACAGAAGACACAAGAACCCCAGGCCACAGAAAGGTAGAACATATACCGGTAACCATGAAGGGAATACATCTAAAAGTAAACTCTCAGGACTACCGGTAGCTGAAGTCCACAGATCCGACACTCTTCAGTGTTTGCCCTAACAACTTGACCCCCCAGCAGAGTCCAAAACTGTCCAGGCTGGCCTTGTCTTTCAGCACGTCCTCGATGAAGCACAGCCTCTTGACTTATGTAAATTCTCCACCATTCTTCTGTCAATCATTGGATCGCTGGCTGAGAATTTCAAACCTCTGTAGCAGCAGGCACCTGACTAAATAAACTGACGAGCTGTCAAGCTGGAGGGGAGAGGGGAGGGGATCATGTTAGGCGATAAAAGTTGTATCCCACCCCCGGTACGTTTATCCCGCTGAGGTCCCAGAGCAGTGGGTCGGTGTGCCTCTGTACGCCGCTGTGTCATTAATACGAGGTGTCCCTGTGGAGCGTGCAGCGGTGGCTTAGGGTTTAATCACAGCCAGGAGGCGAGAGAACAAGCCTCAGCAGCCCCTAATCTCCTCTGTGGTTAGACACATTTGGTCAGAGGAGCTTTGAACTTTACATCTGCTCATATCTGATCCCTCCGGGCTTTCTTTAATACCATATGTAAATGCAATAAGGATTGATGAATTAGCTCATAACAACCATTTCCTAAGATATATTATATGTCTTTGTTTAGCAACCACAATCACATTTCCCTCTCTTGCAAGTCAGTGTGATTAAAATCTTCATTAAATCAAAATCACATGCTGTCTTTTGTCCGAGTGTTATACACATTGTGTTTTCATTAAATGATTCCTCGTTGTGCCGTTCTGTCCCCAGGCTCGTGTGCCGCACTGGGAGGGCTGGATTCGACGGGACGGAGTTTGTCCAAGTGGACGTGGAACAGAGTGGAACAGGAACGTCAAAGGAGAAGTTTTCATATTTAGTGAGTCATCTCCAGCCTTTGACCCCGCTGCTGCTTTCTGTTCTGCTTGTCTCTTCCTCTGCATGCTTCTGCTTTGCTCTTTTATTCCTTCTCCCTTGTTTCCCTCCGCCGGGGAAGCCTTCCCAAGTGTCAGCTGAATGCTAACAGATGCGTATGATTCAGAGGAACACTGGTGTGTGTGAGAATCTTCAAACGTCCATCTGAGCTAAGAGCTATTGTCATTTAGCTTTATCTGCCAACAAAAACAAACATGGTGATTGTTGGAACGTCCCTTTGCTTTACATTCGCCATGGACTGAGGAAACCTAGCTAGCACGGTGTTCATTAACCCCAACCCACCTCTCTAGAGTAGGAATATTTGACCCATGGAAATACGCGTACAAGCCTTTGTTTTTCTTTGTTAACAGACAATGAGTAGCACTCAGCATTGGATCAGTCTATCATTTCCCAACTTATATGCATGTGTCATCCCACAGAGCAATAACCCTCCTCCCAGAACTTGTCTTTATAAAATGAAGACCTAGCATTCCTTGAAGGAATGCATATCACCCACTCCATGAGAACAAACGTCAAAAAGCAGCAGCTTCCTTGTGTTTCTATAAGTTTATTAGTTTTAATCAGGTTGAGGAGGAGAACCAGGAGAGAAAAACATTTCTGGAGACAGGATATGTGTCTCTGGCTGCATCTCCTTCCTCCAGATTTTGAACGGAAACATCTGCCTCCTTACAGCCACTCAGACAAGCCAAAACACAATAGGTGCGCCCCATCTCTACACACTGAGGAAGTGAATCCTGTCAGCAAGGATTAAGAAGCATCCCTGGAGGTGGGGGTCATGGAGTGGATAGAAAGTTAAAAGAGCACAGGAGTGCTGAATCTGTTAGCTGCAGATTTGGGGGTGGGGGGTTGTGGGGTTGGGAATAATCATCTTTGCCCATAGGCGTAATTTACACGGGGGTTAGGGGGGTTTTGACCCCCCCAATAATTTGATCCGGTCATTTAACCCCCCCAATAAAATGAAATCATTTCGTCATTATACATATCTTACATCAATAATTGATTTTCTTTATTCATTCAAATTTTTTAGTAAAATTGCTGCATGTTTTTAACAAACTCCCTGAGGACTGACCCCCTCCCATGCAAATAATTTGGTATCACCCATCTCACCGGCTACAGGAAGTCACGTGAGTCACGGAGCTGCTCATGAAGTTGCCCAGAAGTTTCTACATGCATGTGTTCGAAAAAGGCCTCCTTTGGTCGGACTGACTCTGTCGCTGCCCGCCCCTTGCTATGGATGTAGCTGCTATTAGCTGTGAGGTTCGCTGTTTTTGTTTGCAAGATACCACTCATAAACCACACCGCGGATTTTTAAATCAAGCTGATTTCACATTTGGTTCAGCTCAGGAGCCCATCTGCTGTAGTGAGGTAAGAAATATATTTTTTAAGCGTTTATTTAACTAAATTTAAAGAAACAAAGCTCCGGTTTGACCCGCCTGGCGCCTGCATAAAATTCAGCGAACTTTTTTTTTTTTAAATCCAGCTGATTTGAACATTTCGTCAAACTCAGGAGTACGTCTACTATCACCCATAAGTCAGCGAAGAAATACTGTATATTTTTAAGCGTTTATTTAGCTAAATTTAAAGAAAGAAAGCGTCCGGTTTGACCCGCCTGGCGCCTGCATAAAAATCAGCGAACTTTTTTTTTTAAATCCAGCCGATTTGAACATTTAGTTAAACTCAAGAACACGTCTTCTATAAAGTCAGCTTAGTAATATATTTTTTCTCGCAAAGAAATAATTGTTTTTACCGTGTTTCTTTGTGAAGTTCTTCGTACTAGCTGGGTCCTGTCGCCGCCATCTTGATCAGGACAAAGCTGACGCGTCGCGTGGAGATGACGCGTATACAGCAAGAGAAATTGAATATGATGTCCCATTAAGTAAAGCAGAAATAAAAATAATTGTTAAAGATAAAATAAATGATATGTGGCAGGAGAGGTGGGATTTAGAGGAAAGAGGAAGACATTTACATAACATACAGAAGGAGGTACTCCTAAGTGACGATAGTAGTTTAATGTCTAGGAGAGAGGAAGTATGGATTAAGTTGAGGATTAATAATAATAATAATAATAATAAATTCAATTTATACCGCACTTTTCATTAATAAAAATCTCAAAGTGCTTGGGCACACTACATTAAATAGTGGTCTAAAGATAATAGGAAAACATCCATCAGGTGACTGCTCTAATTGTGGGGTACTGGAAGGAGTGGAACATGTGTTGATTTATTGTAAGAAATATAATAAAGAGAGGAAGGCACTGGAAAGGGTAATGGGGAGTTCGGTGACAATGGTTACTTTATTGAAGAAAAATCAGTCACAGGTTATAACTAAAGCATTTGTTAAATATTTGAAAGTTACAAAATTAGCTGAAAGGATTTAATTTTATTTTAATTAATTAATTTATTTATTTATTTTTTGTTGAAAGTAGACTCTTGAATTACATCTCCGTCCAGTTGATGGCGGTAATGCACTGAGTTTGTAAACTGCCAGTAAACACCATCGAAGAAGAAGAAGAAGAGATGACGCGTATTAAACACTGAAGCGTATAGTGTACAATTTTTTCGTGTTTATTGTTAATCACAACCCCCCCAATGTTAGACCTAAAGTTACGCCCCTGTCTTTGCCTGAGGATTTTCCTTTTTGTGTGCATGAGTGAATGTGTTTCCATATGTGTAAGTTAGAGGGTGTGAACATGCCTTTTTATGTAACCACAGTATGGCTGTCCGGCCTAAAGGTCTGCTTCAGCTTTAGCGGAACGTAACACAGTGTGGGCCGTCTTCACAGTTTTCTTCACTAAATTACTGTTGTAGTCAGCAGCTGTCTCAGCACATCTGTAAACACTGGACAGTTGAACTTCAGACGGTGAGGAGAGTGTTTAATTTAGTGCCAAGAAAAGAGTCATGGAGGAAAAGCCCAGTTTGACCTAAAGAAGCCTCATTTTCTGTGAAAACGCAGTGTGAATGCTGAGTGCTGGATGACGTTGCTGAAATTTACTGAAGAAGCTAAAACGGACTTGTTACATCTAAAAACTGGAAACTAGCTAAAATTAGCTAAATTCTATCAATAAGCTGCATGTAGAAAAACTTGCTAAAAGCTTACTAAAAGCTAAAATCAATCAATCATCAATCACCTTTATTTTACCAGGTAGAGCCCGTTGAGATTGAGATTTCTTTTCCAAGGGTGACCTGGTCAAGTGGTCAGCTGCACACGTCACATGGTAAGCATGTGACGTGTGCAGCAAAATACTAGCTAAAATTAGTAAAAGGATAACTAGAAGGTAGGGGTGACAAATGCTAACAGCTAAAAGTATCCAGAGGCTAGTAAAAAGATAAAGTAGCAAAAAAGTAATTTGAAGGAAAAGTAGCTAAAAGTTAGCTAAAAGCTAAAAGTAACAAAACACTAGATAGAAGTAGCAAAAGGTTTATTAAATGCTAAAAGTAGAAACAAGCTAGCCAAAAATCTAAAGTAGCAAAGGCTAACCAAAAGATTAAAGTATGGACTAGTAAAAAGGTAAAGTAACAAAAAGTCATTGGAAGTAAAAGTAGCAAAAGGTTAGCTAAAAGTTAACAAAACACTAGCTAGAAGTACCAAAAGTCTTCTTAAAAACTAAAAGTAGAAAAATGCCAGCAAAAATCTAAAAGTAGCTTGAAGCAAAAGTATCAAAATGTTAGCTAAAAAGATAGTAACAAATTAGCTAAACATTAAAATACCAAAAGGCTAGTTAAATATACCATACCATACCATACCATTTTATTTATAAAGCACTTTAAACAGGAACAAGTCCACACCAAAGTGCTGGACAAACAAACACGCAACAGGCAACACAGACAATGAAGTACAACACGAAAAACATAAAAACATTGCAGATCATAAATCAAACGATCCAATACAAATCAGCTGGCATTGAAAGCAATGGAGTAGTAGTGAGTTTTTAACCGGGATTTGAAAACCGAGAGGGAGGGGGCCTGTTTGATGAGCAGCGGTAACTCGTTCCAGAGTCTTGGGCCTGCTACAGAGAACGCCCTGTCACCCCTGCGCTTAAGGCGAGTTTCTGGAACTATTAAGAGTACCTGATCCTCTGACCTCAAAGCACGTGGAGGGACATATGGGTGTATCAGATCCGAGAGATAGGCGGGGGCGAGACTGTTCAGCGATTTGTAGACATACATGAGAATTTTGAATTGGATTCGAAGATGAACCGGTAGCCAGTGAAGGGAGGCCAAGACTGGTGTAATGTGCTCTCTTCTGCGTGTGCTGGTTAAAAATCGGGCAGCTGCGTTCTGAACCAGTTGTAATCGTGCAATGGTGGCTTGACTGACGCCAAACAGAAGTGAATTGCAGTAATCAAGCCTAGATGTAATGAATGCGTGAATCACTGTCTCCAGGTGCTTTTTGGATAATATGGGCTTCAGCTTAGACAGACGCCTCAGCTGGAAAAAACAGGATTTGACGATCATGTTTACATGACTGTTGAGTTTCATGGAAGGATCCATTATCACTCCCAGATTTTTGACTTTTTGTTTTTCGGACAGGGGTAGAGCAGACAGGTCAATGCAGTGGTTTGAGGTTGTGTCATTGGGAAGGAACAATATGGCTTCAGACTTCTTATCATTGAAGCTTAAGAAATTTAAAGCCATCCAGTCCCTGATGTCAGCCAGGCAGTCGAGCAGAGGTTGAATAGAGCCTGTACCATTTTGTCTTAGGGGGAAGTAGATTTGACAGTCATCAGCGTAGAAGTGGAAAGGTATATTGTGTTTCCGGAAAATAGCACCGAGTGGCAGCAGGTATAAGGAGAACAAGAGAGGACCCAGGATGGACCCCTGCGGAACCCCCCATTTAAGAGCCGCCACTGCAGAAGTAAAATCATTGATGGACACACAAAAAGACCTGTCAGAGAGGTAGGATCTGAACCAGTTTAGGGCTGATCCTGAGATGCCCACCCACTGCTCCAACCTAGCAATGAGGAAATATTGCAAGAGGCTTTCGAAAAGTAACAATTGGCTTACTAAAAGCTAAAGATAACAAATGTAGCAAATGGCTAATTTAAAGATACATTTTGCTGATTGGAAGCTAAAAGTTAAATACTGTATAGCAAAAGGCTAGCTAAATAAATTACAATGGTAGCTAAAAACTAAAAATAGAAGAATGGTGGCTAAAAGTTGAAGAATGGTGGCTAAAATTAGAAGAATGGTGGCTAAAAGCTAAAAGTAGAAGAATGGTAGCTAAAAGCTAAAAGTAGAAAAATGGTGGCTAAACGCTAAAAGTAGAAAAATGGTGGCTAAAAACTAAAAACAGAAGAATGGTAGCTAAAAGCTAAAAGTAGGAGAATGGTAGCTAAAAGATAAAGCCCAGCATATATCACAAAATGCCTGTCTTCTCCATTGATAGAAGCTGCCAGATGTTTGAAGGTAAATCTGATGTTTTGTTTGTCTTGTCTGGTTAAACGCAGATTCCAAAGCTGCAGTCCATAGAGCCTGAAAAAGGTTCCCGTGCTGGAGGAACCAGAGTCACCCTTAGTGGGGAACATTTGGATATTGGCTCTCAAGTTAGAGTCAAGGTCAACAACACACTGGAATGCAACATCACAGAGTGAGTACAGTTTGATATTGTCTGAGTGTGTTGGCTTGTTTGTTGGAATATGGCTCATAAACCACTCAATGGTTCGTGAGCCATCAAATGTTAACCAAAACAGCAATAGCTCCAACTTCATCATAAGATGCTTTTAGTCCAAAACTCTGACCTTAAAGGGTGGCAGGCGATATGCAGGCTTTTAAGGACTGCTAGGCTTTTAATTTTAAATGTCGTTTTTTTGTTTGTGGGTCTTTGAAACTTGACCTGGATTTACCTCAAGTGGCAAGTCTCAACGAATTTGCCCCCCCACCCCAGTGCTTGGACTGTTTTGTTTGCTTTCCACGTACAGTATTAAGTCTTTTTTTAATAGCAGATATTAAATGCATGAAGTGGTAATTAAATATTCACGCTGAATGGCTTTGCAAGGCCTACATATCTTGCTCACAAGATTAAATTCAGCACTTTTACTTGTTGCCATAGCGCATACCAAAATAGCTTTCATGACTTCTGTGAAAGCCTGCCAAGCTGCAATAAAATGATGTTTAATTGTAAGTGGAAACATTATTAGGATTAAACAGTTTTAGACGTATCAAGTTATGTGGTAACAATATTTACCTCTTTTTTTTCAAAGGAAAACTGATGAAACGATTGAATGCATCATGCCTCCAGCCTTGCAGGCTTACGCTGAGTCAGTGTTGGTGTGTGTAGAGTTTGAGGACCATCCATGTGATGGTTTGGAGCTCAGCACCACATACACCTATGAGAAGAACCCCTCTATCATCTCCATCCATCCAAAAATGAGCTTCCTCAGGTGAGCGGGCTGCTGCATGCACCACAAGCATTAAAAATTCCCTTGGCCTCATTCCCAGTCCCACATCAGGAGTGAGATTCTTTTGTCGTCCTGCTTCGGTGTAAAAACCCAGACAAGTTGGTGGCCAACCTTTGACACAATTACTGTAGACGTTTTTGTATTATCGCCCAGAGGCTGACAAGGGTCTTGCTCGTGCCTCAGTTTATGTGTGTTTGTTTGTCTCCCTGTTAGCAAAATACTTCATGAAGTACTGGACAGATTTAGATTAAAAGCTGTTTTTTTAAGTAATCATTGAATGAGATCGTGGATAACCTTTGTTCCAAGGTTTGACCAAACACGACTATGACTTGTCATCATAAGATGATTTTAGTGTAAAATGCTAGAATATAAGGCAATGGATGATACATATGCTCAAGGAATGCTAGACTTTTAATCTTATTTCTCATTTTGATGTATTTTGTTAAGAGTTTGACACATTTTCGTGCTGACTGAGTTGTGGTTCTGTCCTTGTGTGTTTCAGTGGTGGCAGGACCATCACTGTAACTGGCCAGGGTTTTGATCTGGTGCAGAGCGTCACAATGGAAGTGCTGGGAATTGGGCAAATGGTGAGTGATCAGCTGAAGTGTCCTGATGCATACTCAATAGAATAGAATAGAATAGAATAGAATAGAATAGAATAGAATATATCTTTATTGGCATTGTCATTGCACCGGGGCACAAAAACATCGCAATTGATGCACACCCGTCCTTGAGATGGGGGCGAGTGCGCGCAGCCGCGGCAGTAATTAAACCGCGCCGCCACAATCTTAGATATGGAAAAAAAGGAAGGTAACATGAGGTTAATCAGTGGTATTACAAAAAATATCTATCACATTTTGTCTTACAGGACACTATATGATACATCAAAAAACTCTACCAGCAAGCAACAGTTATGACAAATCACATTTATGCATTTTGAGGTTGAGGCAGTGAGATTTCTGTCCATGAGCCATTTCCAGATAGCAACAGTTCTGCAGATGTAACCAGCCGGCCTCCGATAACGCTCACAGAAAAGTTCTCCGGGGGGAAGGGGGGGTAGCGATAGTTAGTTAGCAGCTGTTGTCCTCAGTAAACACGTCTCAGGAGAAATTTGATATCCAGCCTTTCCAAGGCTGTTTAGGGAAGTCAGATAGGAATAACAAATATTTTTCTCTGGGCAACTCTGATCCAAATATGATCAATAATCCAGGTAGTTAAATCTAACAAGGTAGAAGAATCCATCCAGAGGACCTGACACAACCTTGTTACATCAGCTGAAGTGTTTTAGCCTGGTTAAAACCAGACCCTTGTCCTTCACTTCGCTTTGTACTAGGGTCTGGGACTTCTCCCATAGACAACGATTTCTCCGGTAGATTTTTGACCGGACCAATCAGAGAACAGAAGGCGGAG
>JBBPBX010002406.1:55155-65844 GCA_038048925.1 Garcialebias charrua | reverse complement strand
AATGGCAGAAAAAAAAAAGAAAACACTGACTCGGAGGAAAAGGTATTTCACAGTGTTGAAAAACAAGTGTGTCTGCGTCTCATTAGTGGCTGTGCGACAGCAAAACACAACGTGGAGCAACACTTCATCAGCTAACACACTAGCTTCAATGCTAACTAGCCCCCTGGTGGCTCGCAACACCCAGAAGAATGTCAGAGGCAGCTTTGAGCAGGCAGATGTTTTTCATGAGGCATTTTCAGGTATGGAGCTCTTGAAAGAAGCAATGATGAAATATGTGAAAAATATTTATTTAAAAGAGTAAAAGATGCTTTGATTAGTTAAAATGATTTAATATGTACAGCACTTTGTTACAGCTGTGGTTGTTTTAAAGGGCTTTATAAATAAAAGTAGTATTATTAATAAAAATGCAGATCTGAGGATCAATACTAATGTCACATGATTCTTTTAAAAATGTCACTTTGTTTATTATATTACATTACTGATATTTTTTATCAGCAAGAGTTAAGAGTTAATCTGAAATGTTACATACACAACAGTTAGTGCAAACAGGGCTCTATTGGAAGATTTTATTCTTAATAGGTTCTTTAAAAAGCTACAGATTTGTTAATAGTAAAAGGCATATTTTGAATGAATGTTACAAATGTGTTCATTCCTACAAAACAGTTAATAAAATATTTATAAAACACAATTAATTTCTAATGTTACAGATTGAGTTTAACTTAAAAGAAAGTGTTTTATGTTTAAATATCAGTTAATAAGTCATCTGTTATGCCCCCCTTGTTTAGGACTGGAACCAATCTAAGCTGCTTTTGTGTGAAGGCAGGGGACACCCAGGACAGGTCTCCAGTCCATCAGAGAGACAGACAAAGAGACAAACAACCATCCACACTCCCAGTCACAGCTAAGGACAATTTACAGTCGTACAGAAGAGCCCAAAAAGATTCAAACTGAGGATTCAAGTTCTCGATTGAGAGTTCTAATCACTGATTATCAATAATAATTTATCATATTTACCCAGCTAAATCCTTACTGATAATCATTGTGTGGAGTCTTTAATAATACTGATCAGATCAGATGTGATCAGGTAGTCATGTATTCACGTGTGTAAATGTATTATTATTAATACTATAATTACAGTTGAGCCGTGCAAATTTGTCCCACTGAAGTAGCTCTCAGTTTCAAAAAAGTTGGTGACCCCTGTGCTACAGTATATTAGCTGGAGAGGGTCCTCTGGACGGGTTCAAAAAACAAAACATTTTATAAACGTCCGGAGTACCAGACTTAACATTTTTTCCCCTATCTGGATTATAGAACATGCATCAGGATACTACAATAGGCATATTTTTTTTTCTTTTCTTTTCTTTCTCTGATGGCCTCCCTTCTCCCCTTACAGCCATCCTCTCCACACCATTATTATGAAATATTTATTCTAGCAATTATGTAGTGGAGTTTTATTATTATCATTATTATTTTAATAATAGGATAGAAAGAAAGGAAAGACGGAAAGTAAGAGAACAAAATATAAGAAATATACGCAAAGAGAGCACAAGGCAAAACACCCAATACTACTGAGGATACTAAAATAGGCATATTTGAACAAAACTATAACAAAGGTGTGTCTCTGTTTAACGTGTGATTTATTTATTTTCCAAAACCCTCCAAATGTTTTCTCTGTGAAGGGTTCAGTTTTAGGTGTTTGTAGTTCATCATAAATATCTGCAAATTTAAATCCTACACTGTATTAAATCATTATTGTAGAAGTGGTGGCGCAGAGGTTAGAGAAGGTGGGCCTGTGATCGGAAGATCGCCGGTTCAACTCCCGGTACTGACAACATCAACATGTGGATGGGAATGGTGAAACACACCTGCTTCCACCCTCCTTTGCTCCACTCTGGGCCCTTGAGCAAGGCCCTTAACCCCCACAATCTGTTCCTCCGGGAGCCCTAGATAGCAGCTCTCTGCTTCACACAGAGGACTGTGGTTGCGTCAGGAAGGACATACAGCGTAAAAATAATTATGAAATATAAATGCTGCCTTTTCTATAACAGACAGTTTGCCTGTATTATTACCAATCATGTGGTTTTTAATGTTCAAGTATTTTTTTTTAGCAACAATAAAGTTTATAAATTGTCATTTATAACAGCGGTAAAACTCCTAAAGGTTGACACTGGAAGGGCGATTTAGCTGTTAATTAACTTTGTTAAATTAAAAAGGGTGATATTAAAAAATAACTTTTATCACAGGCCGTCCTTTGTTCAGAACAGAATAACTTGAATTTTTTTCTGTTTTTAAAATTGTTTTTTTGTAGTAATACAGTATGTTGGTGTTAATGTATATGCAGACAGATGACTGTAGGGGGTGTAATCCAGTTTTCATAATAGTACACATGGGTGTACCGAACCGTTTCGCTACGGCACGTTTGGTTCTGTCCACCTGCGTACCATTTCAGTTATTTTTTCACTCATTAAATGTTATTAACGGGAGAATATGTGCCGCGGAACTAAAATTCCTAGGCGTGTTTCAGCACGGCGCTATTATCTTGCAGCATGCGTAGCATTTAGCAGCCTAGCATCTCGTTGCGGTCTCCTGTTTGGGAACGTTATGGCTTTCATGTTAAAATATGTGAACAAATCCAAAGCTGTAAGTCAACATTGTTTCATGGAGATTGGATCTGCAGCAGACAATATGTCTGACTTGTTAACGCTCTTGAAACGACATCATCTAATTGTGAACATCTTCTACAAGCAAGAAAAGCAGCTTGTTGCAAACACTGCTAACAGCAGCAGCATTTAAACAACCTTCATCAGGTAATTCAGATCAGTCCAGAGCAATAACAAGCTGTAGGAGTTTTTAAAGCTCTGGATCTACGTCTGAATGTTGTTGATGTGCCGGCTTTAAAGTTATTGAGCCTCGCTACGACATCCATCATGTCAACCCTTCAGCCAAAAAGTTCAGGACTTTATGAAAAAGCTCAAACTGATATTGTCAACAAGCCCTGGAGCTAATTAAAGCCCTGATGATGATGATGATGATGATGATGATGATGATGATGATGATGATGATGATGATGATGATGATGATGATGGTGACCAAGAGATTCAACCACCTCATAACATTTGTTCAAGAAGAGGTGTTGTTCTTTTTTTATTATTATTATCTAATTAACATTTTTAATTTAAAATTATAATCTTATTACAGTAACTCGTTTTTTTTTACCTCTTGTGTTTTATTTCCAGTCTGGGACAGAGATAGCAGCTGACTTCTTCCTCTTCAGGGAAATCCACCAGAGATCACCTGCAGCTAAGAAGTGTGTGATGACTGAACTCTGAACTTTTCCAGGGACCTGTCCCACCTGGGGGAGCAGGTCCAAGAAGAGGTTGTTGTGAGTAATGAGGACAAATACAGCCACACTGCAGCTATTGTATTTATTGAGAGGATTTTCTCCACCGCTGGAGATATTCACTGCAACTAGCTTTTAGCAGAAAATGTGGACAAGTTGGTATTTTTGGACAAAAACTTAAAACTTGATTACCGTATTTTCCGCCTTATATGTCGCACCGCCCTATAAGTCGCATTGTCCAATTACCATATTTTCCGGTGTATAGGTCGCACCTTTTTATGGTTTTTTCAAAGCCTGCGACCTATACACCGGTGCGACCTATATATGGCTTGTTATCACTTTCGGCGAAACAAAATTTTAAATCCAGCTCATTTCACAATTACATTCATTTATTAAGGAAAAGATCAGCTCAGACACATATTTGCTATACTTTTTATCAAACAAATAATTGTTTTTAAGTGTTAATCTTCTTAAAAGCCTTGCTGTGCGCTCCTGTGGCAGACATTTGCAGCAGAGCTAAAAGTAGGTGCGACCTATACACCGGTGCGACCTATCTAGGGATTTTTTCCAATCTATTGGTGATAATTGGATGGTGCGACCTATACACCGGTGCGACCTATACACCAGAAAATACGGTATGTCCAATAAATTGGAAAAATCCATAAATATGTCGCTTCGCCCTATAAGTTGCACCTACGTCACCGCTGATGTAACGGTGACGCGTCACCGCTGACAACCCGGAAATGTGGGCCGGTGTTTTGCCCAAAATGGATCCACAGCCAAATGGCGGCCACAGGAGTGTGCAGGAAGGACTTTAACAAGATTAACACTTAAAAACAATTATTTGTTTGCTGAAAATTATAGCAAAGATGTGTTTGAGCTGAACTTTTCCTTAATAAATGCACGTAATGGTCAAATCAGCTGAATAAAAAAATAGTTTTGTTACGTCGGTGGCGGTGCTATGAAGCGTGCATGCGCAACGAGTGGAAACGCTGCATTTCTTTAAAATCTAACAAGATAAACACCTAAAAATATATATTTGTTTGCTGACATTATAGTAAAGATGTGTCTGAGCTGAACTTTTCCTTAATAAATGAAGTTTCACTGTCTCAAGCATGCAATTGCAGCGAGTGGAAACGGTGCAACGTCAGGGTTACACAGGTATGTATTTACCGTACTTTCCGTCCTTTAAGTCGCTCCGCCCCATAAGTTGCATTAGTCCAATTATGTCCAATAATGTGAAAAAAATCCATAAAAGTGTCGCACCTCCATATACATTGCATTTATTATGCGTCACCGCTGACACGTAGTGTATGTTACGCGTCACCGCTGACAACCCGGAAATGTGGGCCGGTGTTTTGCCCAAAATAGATTGGCTGCAAATGACGGCCACAGGAGCGTGCACGGAAGGACTTTAACAAGTTTAACACGGTAAAAACAATTATTTGTTTGCTGAAAATTATAGCAAAGATGTGTCTTAGCTGAACTTTTCCTTAATAAATGAACGTACAGTAATTGTGAAATGAGCTGGATTTAAATATTAGTTTTGCTGCGTGCAAAACCTGCACCCGCACGGGTGGTAAATGCTGCATTTCTTTAAAATTTAGCAAAATAAACACCTAAAAAAATTTGTTTGCTGAAAATTAGGGGTGTAACGGTACGCTAAAATCACATTTCGGTTCGGTTCAACTACAAGGAGGGCTCGGTTCGGTTTATTTTCGGTACAAAAAAAAAAAAAAGGACAAAATAAAGACTTACAAACTGTTTATTTTGAAAATATGCCAAAAATACGTTTGTACTGTACAGTATTGTACCAGTAGTAATAAATAAAAGTGACCCATGTGGATGATATTTTAAATAAACAGCACTCTACAATTAGCCTGGTTAAAACCAGACCCTTGTCCTTCACTTCGCTTTGTACTAGGGTCTGGGACTTGTCCCATAGACCACGATTTCTCCAGTAGATTTTTGAATGGACCAATCAGAGAACGGAAGGCGGAGTTTTGTTAGTTTAGCCTGGCGAGGCCAGGCTATTCAGATAAATAGCTCAGAAACCACTCGGTGGATATTTTTTTCTGCTACCAGTGTGTAATTATATGGCTCTAATTTACTGACTGTTGGCCTAGATTAAACATTTGAGATAAAATTCGATTTTTTATCATTTATTTTCGTAGCGCACCCGAGGCTGTTTGGAAAATGTCAAACCGAAACTATTTAAATCCAGCAGATTTGACCATTTCGTGAATTGATTTAGGAACTGTTAAGCTCAGGAACACTTCTGATATAACGTCAGCTAAGAAATATATTTTTTCTCAGCAAAGAAATAATAGTTTTTTACCTTGTTTTCATGAAAATTCCTTCGTGGCGGCAGCCATTTTAACTGACGACGTCAGTCGACGTCGTTCAAAACTCCGCCTTCTGTTCTCTGATTGCTCAGGAACACTTCTGATATAACGTCAGCTAAGAAATATATTTTTCTCAGCAAAGAAATAATAGTTTTTTACCTTGTTTTGATGAAAATTCCTTCGTGGCGGCAGCCATTTTAACTGACGACGTCAGTCGACGTCGTTCAAAACTCCGCCTTCTGCTCTCTGATTGGTCCGGTCAAAAATCTACTGGAGAAATCCTTGTCTATGGGACAAGTCCTAGACCCAGTACAAAGCGAAGTGAAGGACAAGGGTCTGGTTTTAACCAGGCTACTCTACAATAAAACTATTTTAACAATAATAAAAATCTTAATAAATACAATAACAGTCAGAACAATAAGCAGCAACAGACTGTTTACAATCTAACTAATCAAGTTTTTGTCCAGTAGCATCAGTGTGGCTGTATTTGTCCTCATTACTGTACTCACAACTTCTTCTTGGTGGGACAGGTGCTGGAAAAGTTCAGAGTTCAGTTCAGTCATCACACACTTCTTAGCTGCAGGTGATCTCTGGTGGATGTCTGTCCCAGACTGGAAATAAAACACAATAAAAAAAAAGTTAATAAGATTATGATTTTGAATAAAAAAGATTATTTAGATAATTTTGATTTGATTTGATGTTTATTCATTCATTTTAAAAGAACAATACAAAACAGTTTCATCAGATACAAGAATACAAGTAGGATAAAATGAAAGGAGCAGAAAGAAGATGAAATCTTATTATATCTGCCCCTTATTTCACAGTTTGTTCAAACAATGATAACCTTCAAACTACATCACAAAATGAATAACTACTTAATTTTTCTAACTGTAATACACAAACACACTAAGCTACATCATATATAGTTTTTGAGCAAGTCCTTTTTGACCTTTTTCTTAAATGTATACATTGATTTTGCATTTTTAACATCACTCTCCAGAACATTCCACAGATAATAATAATAAAAGAACAATACATTACCTATTCTTGAACGGTTGAATCTCTCACTCATCATTAGGGCAGGGCTTTGCTCCAGGGCTTGTTGACATCAGTTTTTGTTTTTTCATAAAGTTCTGAACTTTTTGAGTGATTGATGTTCATAGCGAGGATCAATAACTTTAAAGCCTGCGCATAATAACGACATTCAGACTTACATTCAGATATTTAAAAACTCACAGTTTGTGTTATTGCTCTGGACTGATATGATTTACCTGATAAAAGTAGTTTAAATGCAGCTGTTGTTAGCGCTGTTGCAAGCTGCTCATTCACATTCCGATGACGTAGTTTCAAGCGCGTTCACGTGAGACGTGCTGTCTGCTGCAGAGCCAGTCTCTTCATGAAACAACAGTCCACACACACAGCTTTAAATGTGTTTGAATTTTCAGTACAAAAAAAAAAAAGGACAAAATAAAGACTTACAAACTGTTTATTTTGAAAATATGCCAAAAATATGTTTGTACTGTACAGTATTGTACCAGTAGTAATAAATAAAAGTGACCGATTTGGATGATATTTTAAATAAACAGCACTCTACAATAAAACTATTTTAACAATAATAAAAATCTTAATAAATACAATAACAGTCAGAACAATAAGCAGCAACAGACTGTTTACAATCTAACTAATCAAGTTTTTGTCCAGTAGCATCAGTGTGGCTGTATTTGTCCTCATTACTGTACTCACAACCTCTTCTTGGTGGGACAGGTGCTGGAAAAGTTCAGAGTTCAGTTCAGTCATCACACACTTCTTAGCTGCAGGTGATCTCTGGTGGATGTCTGTCCCAGACTGGAAATAAAACACAATTTAAAAAAAAAAGTTAATAAGATTATGATTTTGAATAAAAAAGATTATTTAGATAATTTTGATTTGATTTGATGTTTATTCATTCATTTTAAAAGAACAATACAAAACAGTTTCATCAGATACAAGAATACAAGTAGGATAAAATGAAAGGAGCAGAAAGAAGATGAAATCTTATTATATCTGCCCCTTATTTCACAGTTTGTTCAAACAATGATAACCTTCAAACTACATCACAAAATGAATAACTACTTAATTTTTCTAACTGTAATACACAAACACACTAAGCTACATCATATATAGTTTTTGAGCAAGTCCTTTTTGACCTTTTTCTTAAATGTATACATTGATTTTGCATTTTTAACATCACTCTCCAGAACATTCCACAGATAATAATAATAAAAGAACAATACATTACCTATTCTTGAACGGTTGAATCTCTCACTCATCATTAGGGCAGGGCTTTGCTCCAGGGCTTGTTGACATCAGTTTTTGTTTTTTCATAAAGTTCTGAACTTTTTGAGTGATTGATGTTCATAGCGAGGATCAATAACTTTAAAGCCTGCGCATAATAACGACATTCAGACTTACATTCAGATATTTAAAAACTCACAGTTTGTGTTATTGCTCTGGACTGATATGATTTACCTGATAAAAGTAGTTTAAATGCAGCTGTTGTTAGCGCTGTTGCAAGCTGCTCATTCACATTCCGATGACGTAGTTTCAAGCGCGTTCACGTGAGACGTGCTGTCTGCTGCAGAGCCAGTCTCTTCATGAAACAACAGTCCACACACACAGCTTTAAATGTGTTTGAATTTTCAGTACAAAAAAAAAAAAGGACAAAATAAAGACTTACAAACTGTTTATTTTGAAAATATGCCAAAAATATGTTTGTACTGTACAGTATTGTACCAGTAGTAATAAATAAAAGTGACCCATTTGGATGATATTTTAAATAAACAGCACTCTACAATAAAACTATTTTAACAATAATAAAAATCTTAATAAATACAATAACAGTCAGAACAATAAGCAGCAACAGACTGTTTACAATCTAACTAATCAAGTTTTTGTCCAGTAGCATCAGTGTGGCTGTATTTGTCCTCATTACTGTACTCACAACTTCTTCTTGGTGGGACAGGTGCTGGAAAAGTTCAGAGTTCAGTTCAGTCATCACACACTTCTTAGCTGCAGGTGATCTCTGGTGGATGTCTGTCCCAGACTGGAAATAAAACACAATTAAAAAAAAGTTAATAAGATTATGATTTTGAATAAAAAAGATTATTTAGATAATTTTGATTTGATTTGATGTTTATTCATTCATTTTAAAAGAACAATACAAAACAGTTTCATCAGATACAAGAATACAAGTAGGATAAAATGAAAGGAGCAGAAAGAAGATGAAATTTATTATATCTGCCCCTTATTTCACAGTTTGTTCAAACAATGATAACCTTCAAACTACATCACAAAATGAATAACTCTACTTAATTTTTCTAACTGTAATACACAAACACACTAAGCTACATCATATATAGTTTTTGAGCAAGTCCTTTTTGACCTTTTTCTTAAATGTATACATTGATTTTGCATTTTTAACATCACTCTCCAGAACATTCCACAGATAATAATAATAAAAGAACAATACATTACCTATTCTTGAACGGTTGAATCTCTCACTCATCATTAGGGCAGGGCTTTGCTCCAGGGCTTGTTGACATCAGTTTTTGTTTTTTCATAAAGTTCTGAACTTTTTGAGTGATTGATGTTCATAGCGAGGATCAATAACTTTAAAGCCTGCGCATAATAACAACGTTCAGACTTACATTCAGATATTTAAAAACTCACAGTTTGTGTTATTGCTCTGGACTGATATGATTTACCTGATAAAAGTAGTTTAAATGCAGCTGTTGTTAGCGCTGTTGCAAGCTGCTCATTCACATTCCGATGACGTAGTTTCAAGCGCTTTCACGTGAGACGTGCTGTCTGCTGCAGAGCCAGTCTCTTCATGAAACAACAGTCCACACACACAGCTTTGAATGTGCGCGCCGCTCGTCTTTTAACAAGAAACGTTCCCCAAACAGGAGACCGTAGTGAGAAGCTAACGGCTAAAGGCTGCGCGAGCTGCGCGTGCTTCGCAATAATAGCTCAATGCTGAAACGCGCCCAGGAAATTTTGTTCCGCGGCGCATATATTAACGTTCAATGAGTGAAAAAATAACCGAAACGGTATGCAGGTGGACCGAACCGCACGTGCTGTACTGAAACGGTTCGGTACACCCACTAGTACCGTTACATGCCTACTGAAAATTATAGCAAAAGTGTTTCGGAGCTGAACTTTTCCTTAATAAATGAATATAATGGTCAAATCAGCTGAATTTAAATCGTTTTGCTACGGCGGCTCAACAAAACGAGCACACGCAGCAACAGACCTGCAGTGCAGCGAACAGACCTACAGTGCAGCGAACAGACCTGCAGTGCAGCGAACAGACCTGCAGTGCAGCGAACAGACCTGCAGTGCAGCGAACAGACCTGCATCTCTTTAAAATTTAAAAAGATAAACACCTAAAAAAATATATTTGTTAGCTGACATTATAGTAAAAGTGTGTCTGAGCTTAACTTTTTCTTAATAAATGCACGATCAGCTGGATTTAAAAATTAGTTTCACTGCGTGCACCCGCATGGGTGGGAACGCTTAATTTCTTTAAAATTTAACAAGATATACACCTTATAAAAAATATATGTTTGCTGATATTATAGAAAAAGTGTTTCTGAGCTTAACATTTCCTTTAAAAATTAACGTAATGTTCAAATAAGCTGGATTTAAATTGTTTCGCTTTGATGGTTTTCCAAACGTGCGCGCACTGCAAAAATAAATAATAAATAAATCGAATTTTAGCTCAAACATCTCCTACAGCAAATAGGTTGTAAACGTCCATCCAGTGATTACTTTCTGTAAGTTTCATCAAAATCTGTCCTGTGGTTCTTGAGCTATTTTGCTAATAGTAAAACACTGAGCTAACAGCTACCACAGCTACGGTCGTAAAACATAGAATTTTAGCTCACACATCTCCTACAGCTATTAGGTTGTAAATGTCCATCCAGTGATTACTTTCTGTAAGTTTCATCAAAAGCTGTCCTGTGG
>JBBPBX010002406.1:25290-54785 GCA_038048925.1 Garcialebias charrua | reverse complement strand
CTAGCGGCCGAAAGTGGTACTGCGCCCCTAGTGGCCGAAAGTGGTACTGCTCCATTTTTTCGTCAGAATGAATGGAAATGGTCATATCTCAGCCAAAAATTGGTCTAAAAATATGGAAAAAATCCATAAATATGTTGCTTCGCCCTATAAGTCACAGGGCATGCAAATTGGGCAAAAAGGTGCTACTTATAGGCCGGAAAATATGGTAGTTAGATTGTAAATGGTCTGTTGCTGCTCATTGTTTTGGTTCTGACTGGGCTGCCACCCCCTCCCTGGGCTGCCACCTTACCGTGGTGGAGGGGTTTGAGTGTCCCAATGATCCTAGGAGCTATGCTGTCAGGGGCTTTATGCCCCTAGTAGGGTCACCCAAGGCAGACAGGTCCTAGGTGAGGGACGAGACAAAGCGCAGCCCACAAGACCCCTTATGATGAATAATATAAATGGAAACAATGTTCCCTCGCCCGGACGCGGGTCACCGGGGCCCCACTCTGGAGCCAGGCCCGGAGGAGGGGCACGTTGGCGAGCGCCTGGTGGCCGGGCTTTCACCCATGGAGCTCGGCCGGGCACAGCCCGAAGAGGAGACGTGGGTCCCCCTTCCCATAGGCTCACCACCTGTGGGAGGGGCCAAAGGGGTCGGGTGCATTGTGGAATGGGTGGTGGCCGAGGGCGGGGACCCTGGCGGTCTGATCCTCGGCTACAGAAGCTGGCCATTGGGACATGGAATGTCACCTCTCTGGTGGGGAAGGAGCCTGAGCTAGTGTGTGAGGTTGAGAGGTTCCGGCTAGAAATAGTCGGACTCACCTCAACGCATGGCTCTGGCTCTGGAACCAGTTTCCTTGAGAGGGGTTGGACACTCTTCCACTCTGGAGTTGCCCCTGGTGAGAGGCGCCGAGCAGGAGTGGGCATACTTGTTGCCCCCCATCTTGGTGCCTGTACGTTGGGGTTCACCCCGGTGAACGAGAGGGTAGCCTCCCTTCGCCTACGTGTGGGGGGACGGGCTCTGACTGTTGTTTGTGCCTATGCGCCAAACGGCAGCGCAGATTACCCACCCTTTTTGGAGTCCTTGGAGGGGGTATTGGAGGGTGCGCCTCCTGGGGACTCCCTTGTTCTGCTGGGGGACTTCAACGCTCACGTGGGCAATGACAGTGAGACCTGGAGGGGTGTGGTTGGGAGGAACGGCCCCCCTGATCTGAACCCGAGTGGTGTTCTGTTGTTGGACTTCTGTGCTCGTCATGGATTGTCCATAACGAACACCATGTTCAGGCATAAGGGTGTCCATATGTGCTCTTGGCACCAGGACACCCTAGGTCGTAGTTCAATGATCGACTTTGTTGTCGTCTCATCTGATCTGCGGCCGCATGTCCTGGACACTCGGGTGAAGAGAGGGGCGGAGCTGTCAACTGACCACTACCTGGTGGTGAGTTGGCTCCGATGGTGGGGGAGGATGCCGGTCAGACCTGGCAGACCCAAACGTATTGTGAGGGTCTGCTGGGAACGTCTGGCAGAGTCTCCCGTAAGACGGAGCTTTAACTCCCACCTCCGGGAGAGCTTTGAACACGTTCCGAGGGAGGCGGGGGACATTGAGCCCGAGTGGGCCATGTTTCGCGCCTCTATTGTCGAGGCAGCTTATCGGAGTTGTGGCCGCAAGGTTGTTGGTGCCTGTCGTGGTGGCAACCCTCGAACCCGGTGGTGGACACCGGCGGTGAGGGATGCTGTCAAGCTGAAGAAGGAGTCCTATTGGGCCTTTTTGGCCTGTGGGACCCCGGAAGCAGCAGATAGGTACCGGCAGTCCAAGCGGCATGCGGCTCGGGTGGTTGCTGAGGCAAAAACTCGGGCGTGGGAGGAGTTCGGAGAGGCCATGGAGAATGACTTCCGTACGGCTTCGAGGCGATTCTGGTCCACCATCCGGCGTC
Organism: Garcialebias charrua; assembly: GCA_038048925.1. Lineage (NCBI taxonomy): Eukaryota > Metazoa > Chordata > Actinopteri > Cyprinodontiformes > Rivulidae > Garcialebias > Garcialebias charrua. The sequence continues at coordinate 52,872 of JBBPBX010002406.1, read as the reverse complement.
TCAGGGGGGGAAAGCGGTACGCGACCAACACCATTTATGGTGGGGATGGCGTGCTGTTGACCTCAACTCGGGATGTTGTGAGTCGGTGGGCGGAATACTTCGAAGACCTCCTCAATCCTACTGGCACGTCTTCCACTGAGGAAGCGGAGCCTGGGGACTTTGGGTCGGGCTCTCCAATCTCTGGTGCTGAGGTCGCCGAGGTGGTTAAAAAGCTCCGCGGTGGCAAGGCTCCGGGGGTGGATGAGATTCGTCCTGAGTTCCTTAGGGCTCTGGATGTTGTGGGGTTGTGTTGGCTTACGCGACTCTGCAATATCGCGTGGACATCGGGGGCAGTTCCCTTGGATTGGCAGACTGGGGTGGTGGTTCCCCTATTCAAAAAGGGGGACCGTAGGGTGTGTTCCAACTATAGAGGGATCACACTCTTAAGCCTCCCTGGTAAGGTCTATTCAGGGGTTCTGGAGAGGAGGGTCCGTCGGATAGTCGAACCTCGGATTCAGGAGGAGCAGTGTGGTTTTCGTCCTGGTCGTGGAACACTAGACCAGCTCTACACCCTCAACAGGGTCCTGGAGGGTGCGTGGGAGTTTGCCCAACCAGTTTACATGTGCTTTGTAGACTTGGAAAAGGCATTCGACCGCGTCCCTCGGGGGGTTCTGTGGCGGGTACTCCGGGAGTATGGGGTACCAGGCCCATTGATATGGGCTGTTAGGTCCCTGTACGACCGGTGTCAGAGCTTGGTCCGCATTGCCGGCAGTAAGTCAGGCTCGTTTCCGGTGAGAGTTGGACTCCGCCAAGGTTGCCCTTTGTCACCGATTCTGTTTATAACTTTTATGGACAGAATTTCTAGGCGCAGCCAAGGTGTTGAGAGGATCCGTTTTGGTGGCCTTAGAATCGCTTCTCTGTTTTTTGCAGATGATGTGGTCCTATTGGCTTCATCAGCTCGTGATCTACAGCTTTCGCTGGAGCGGTTTGCAGCTGAATGTGATGCGGCCGGGATGAGGATCAGTTCCTCCAAATCCGAGGCCATGGTCTTGAGCCGGAAAAGGGTAGCGTGCCCTCTCCGGGTCGGGGAGGAGGTCCTTACCCAAGTGGAGGAGTTTAAGTATCTCGGGATCTTGTTCACGAATGAGGGAAAACTGGAGCGTGAGATCGATAGGCGGATAGGTGCAGCGTCCGCAGTGAAGCGGGCGCTGTACCGGTCTGTCGTGGTGAAGAGAGAGCTGAGTCAAAAGGCAAAGCTCTCAATTTACCGATCGATCTACGTTCCCACCCTCATCTATGGTCATGAGCTTTGGGTTATGACCGAAAGAACAAGATCTCGGATACAAGCGGCTGAAATGAGTTTTCTCCGCAGGGTGGCTGGACTCTCCCTTAGAGATAGGGTGAGAAGCTCAGTCATCCGGGAGGGACTCGGAGTAGAGCCGCTGCTTCTCCACATCGAGAGGAGCCAGTTGAGGTGGCTCGGGCATCTGGTTAGGATGCCTCCTGGACGCCTCCCTGGTGAGGTGTTCCGGGCATGTCCCACCGGGAGGAGACCCAGAGGAAGACCCAGGATACGCTGGAGGGACTATGTTTCTCGGCTGGCCTGGGAACGCCTTGGGATTCCCCCAGAGGAGCTGCTCCAAGTGGCTGGGGAGAGGGAAGTCTGGGCCTCCCTACTTAGGCTGCTACCCCCGCGACCCGACCCCGGATAAGCGGAAGAAAATGGATGGATGGATGGATGTTATTGTATTAAGATTTTTATACTTGTTAGAATAGTTTATTTATTGGAAAGAGTGACTTTTATTTAAAATATCACCCAAATGGTTCACTTTTGTTTATTTTACACAAACTTATTGTTTTCTTGGCATATTTTCAAAATAAACATTTTGTAAGTCTTTATTTCGTCTTTTTTTTGTACCGAAAATTAACCAAACCGAAATGTGATTTTAATGTATTGCCGTTACACCGCTAGAAGATGGTGATGTGAGGGTAAAATTGTGTGTGTGTGTGTGTTGAAGTAACATTGTCTTTATTGTACATGTGTTTCAGTGGTTCCTGCCTCTGTTTAGAGCTGATTAAGAAGAAGCTCCACAAGATTGAAGGCCTGATGTTGACCAGCAGGACCCAGAGCCTCTTATCATAAAGTGGAAGAAAAGATCCTTAGACCAGTCTGGTGGGTGACCAACTTAAAATGGAGGAGACCGATATCAGATTGTAGGTCACTACAGTTTCTTTAAAGAGTGAGGAGGATAAAAAAAAAAAAAACTTACCAGGAACCCAGATTTAAATATTCACAAAGGCAGTTCCAGCTCTTCAAAGACTGACGTTAAAGAGGACGATGAAGAGGATGGTGAAATTACCAATCCTGACTCTCTGCTAAAGAACTCATCAGACTCTGAATCAGAACGTGACAACAGTATGAAAGACTGGAAGGAGAGCAGGGCTCCTGAATCAGAAGTAAAAACTGTCAACAAATCTTTGAGCTGCTCTGAGTGTGGTAAGCAGTATGTCAGTAACCGGACTCTTCAAAGACACATGACAAGTCATTCAGGAGTGAAGTCTTCAAGATGTCTGCTTAATAAGAAATGTGTTGGAGAGAAGATAAATGTAGAGTCATGCAGGAAAGTCCAGGCAAGACCAAAATCAATAAGCTGTGATGACTGTGGTAAAAGATTTCCTTTCAAATCAAATTTAAACATACACATGAGAGTCCACACAGGAGACAAACCATTTCCTTGTGAACTTTGTGGACAAAGATTTAGTCGGAAGACACATTTAAACAGACACATGAGCATTCACACAGGAGACAAGCCGTTTCCATGTGATCTTTGTGGACAAAGATTTAGTCTTAAGACAATTTTAAACTCACACATGAGAGTCCACACAGGAGACAAGCCATTTCCTTGTGATCTTTGTGGACACAGATTTAGTCATAAGACAAGTTTAAACAGACACATGAGAGTCCACACAGGAGACAAACCATTTCCCTGTGAACTTTGTGGACAAAGATTTAGTCGGAAGACACATTTAAACAGACACATGAGCATTCACACAGGAGACAAACCGTTTCCTTGTGATCTTTGTGCTCAAAGATTTAGTCATAAGACAAGTTTAAACTCACACATGAGAGTCCACACAGGATACAAGCCGTTTCCATGTGATCTTTGTGGACAAAGATTTAGTCAGAAGACAAATTTAAACTCACACTTGAGAGTCCACACCGGAGACAAGCCATTTCCTTGTGAACTTTGTGGACAAAGATTTAGTCATAAGACAAATTTAAACAAACACATGAGAGTCCACACAGGAGACAAGCCATTTCCTTGTGAACTTTGTGGACAAAGATTTAGTCAAAAGGCAAATTTAAACAAACACAGGAGAGTCCACACAGGAGACAAGCCGTTTCCATGTGATCTTTGTGGACATAGATTTAGTCATAAGACAAGTTTAAACTCGCACATGAGAGTCCACACGGGAGACAAGCCGTTTCCTTGTGATCTTTGTGGACAAAGATTTAGTCAGAAGACACATTTAAACTCACACATGAGAGCCCACACAGGAGACAAGACGTTTCCTTGTGAACTGTGTGGACAAAGATTTAGTCATAAGGCAATTTTAAACAGACACATGAGAGTCCACACAGGAGAGAAGCCATTTCCCTGTGAACTATGTGGACAAAGATTTAGTCATAAGGCAATTTTAAACACACACATGAGAGTCCACACAGGAGAGAAGCCGTTTCCTTGTGAACTTTGTGGACAAAGATTTAGTCATAAGGCAGGTGTAAACAGACACATGAGAGTTCACACAGGAGACAAGCCATTTCCCTGTGAACTTTGTGGACAAAGATTTAGTCATAAGGCAGGTGTAAACAGACACATGACAGTTCACACAGGAGACAAGCCATTTCCCTGTGAACTTTGTGGACAAAGATTTAGTCATAAGGCAGGTTTAAACTCACACATGAGAGTCCACACAGGAGACAAGCCATTTCCTTGTGAACTTTGTGGACAAAGATTTAGTCATAAAGCAATTTTAAACACACACATGAGAGTCCACACAGGAGAGAAGCCGTTTCCTTGTGAACTTTGTGGACAAAGATTTAGTCAAAAGGCAGGTGTAAACAGACACATGAGAGTTCACACAGGAGACAAGCCATTTCCTTGTGAACTTTGTGGACAAAGATTTAGTCATAAGGCAATTTTAAACAGACACATGAGAGTCCACACAGGAGTGGAACCATTCTATCAGAAAATATTAAAATAATTATTATAGGCCATGAGATGCAACTGGTGTTTTAACACCCAAATAAAATTAATTTTGATTTTGTAAAATATATTCTGTAACAATTTTTGAACAAGTTCCTAATCTATGATTTGCTCCTAATTTCTCAAGAATACTTTAAAAACAACTACCGTATTCGTCGGTCTATAACACGCAGTTTTTTTGCTCTTTTGAATGTCCTGCGTATTATACACCGAAGCGTATTATTTATGGATTTTTTCCCATATTTTTAGACCAATTTTTGGCTCTGATATCGCCGTTTTTCATTTTGGGCAAAAAATGGTGCAGTACCAATTTTGTCAGCTAGGAAGATACTTCCAGACCGTTTCTAGCTCATGTGTCCGAAAAAAGCCTTCTCTGGTCGGACTGACTCTGTCGCTGCCCGCCCCCTGCTCTGGATGTAGCTGCATTTAGCTGTGCGGTTCGCTGTTTTTGTTAGCAAGATAATCATAAACCACACCGCAGATTTTTAAATCCAATTGGTTAAGCTCAGGAACCCTTGTGCTATTATGTCAGCAAAGAAATATATATTTTTAAGCATTTATTTAGCTAAATTAAAAGAAATAAAGCGTCCCAACCGCCTGCATGCAAATCGGCAAACTACTTTTTAAAAATCCAGCTGATTTGAACATTTCGTGAATTGGTTAAGCTCAGGAACCCTTGTGCTATTATGTCAGCTAAGAAATATATTTTTTCTCGCAAAGAAATAATTGTTTTTACCGTGTTTTCTTGTGAAGTCTATCGGTGCTCGCTCGCTTCTGCGGCCGCCATTTTAAGCAGGACAAATGATGTGCTGACGCGTAGCGGTGATGTGTAATAGATGCGTGGTAAACACCGAAGCGTATTATTTACGGATTTTTTCTAATTATTGGCAATAATTGGTCAAAGCGTATTTTACATGGGAGCGTGTTAAAGACAGACGAACACGGTAATTAAACCTTGGATTATAATTTGGACTATAGATGTTGGTTCTAAAATACTGGTGCAGTGGTTGTGCAATATGTGGAGAGAACCAACCAACCAATCAAATTGTTTTTTTCAAACAGTCAGATCTCATGAAATGTTATTCATGTAATTCCTGAGAGAATTGTTATTTAATCAGTTAGTTACTTGGTTAATTAACAGATTTCTCATGCAGATGAACTAATTGTGTTTTAATTAAGGATGGGGCTGATCCGGTATCAGTATTGGCCTCGGCCTCCTATACCAGCATAATTTACCCATCGGATTTTTCTGATACAATCTGCAGAGATTTCCGATCCATGATGAATGTCTGTAGCTGTGTCTGCTGAAACATCTCCACATGTGATTCCCTGCCGGCTGCTCTGCAAGGCAGGGAATCAAACTATGGAATGGATTTTCTGAAGGAAATTCATTTCATAGTTTGAAGCTAGCTAAAATGTGAGTAAATACATGAGGACTGAGAGCAGCACTGTGGCTAACGGCTAACCAACTTTTCATCTTAACATGTCCGCTGTGTGGAAGTATTTTACACTAAACACCACAAGACAGCAACGTGCAATGTCTGCAGAGCCGCTGTACCAAGAGAAGAAAGCTCCGTTGCGACCTACAATACATCAAACTTAATAAACATCTGAAAAAGCACCACATTAAAGAGCACAAGGATTGTTTAACCAGGCACTGTTGTAAAGTTAGTTTTACTTTGGACGTTCGAGCTCCCTGGCTTCAGCGGTGTGTTCCTCTCGTTTAGTCTGAAGCAGGCTGTCTAATATCCGTCAGCTGCGCTCAGTCTGCCCGTCTCGGAGGAGGAGCAGACTGAGTGCAGCTGACTGAAATCAGACTGCCTGCTTCGCTGCTTGATTTAATATTTGCAGCCAATATATAGTTTACATTTACCCTCCAGGACATATTAGTACAACAGTAGACAATCATAAAAAAGTATATGAACTGGAAAAATAAAATAATTTAAATTAAATAAATAAACAAATAAACGAAACAAAACAGCTACATTATAAAGCGATGTAAAATACTAAAATCAGGAACATGTCTGTGTTGGTTTTTGCCATAAACTTAGCAGATGTTTGAAGCCATTAATCACTTTACTATCCACTTCTTTAATATCCACTTCAGCATATTGTTTTTATGCTATTAGTGCTTAGTGTATATTTAGTTGATGTTTTTCTTAGTTCATATCTTAGACCTTATACTGTTTTTCTTTTACATTTTGTTGTGGGATGTAACTGGGACCCTGTGTACATAATGTCATTCCACCCCATGTACCACATGTGGTGTGTATGACAGTAAAACTCTATGACTGACTGACTCTGACTTTAAAGCTAGGATAAAAAACATGCTTTGTGTTAGCAGGATTTAATTCTAACTTTGAAACTTATCCAACATTAAAACTTACCTCAAGTTGCATTTTTGGACATGCATGCTTATGTTTGTACAAATTGTACTTGCCTATAGCGAGGAGATTATTACAACCTCATATAAAATCAATAATGATGATTTTATTGGAATAGTATCGGTCGACATCCAGATTTAGGTATCGTGATCTGATAAAAAATAAAAAATAAAAAAAGGGGGGGGGGGAATCGGTGCATCCCTAGTTTTTTTTTATTTGTAATTTTTTTTATTCTTAGTCTGTACAGTATTCAATCTAGGAGTTTTTCTTCAGGTTCTCTAGAAACATCTGCTCCTCTTCGAGAAATTCCCGGTCCTTTTCTGCAGTGTACTTCCACAGGGCCAGACTTGCCTCCAGAGTCAGTGATTTATAGTTTGCCATAGCACCAGTGGGGAGGATGTTCTGTGATGTCAACTCAAGTCTAGGTAACACTGAAGCTGAATCTGGTAAAATAGCTGGAATAATTTTAGGTACAGGTGAGATAGGTTTGTCTTATTTTTATTTATTTTTTGGCGTTTTTTCGGCTCTAGTGGCCCATTTTTGTTAATAATAATAATAATAATAATAATAATAATAATAATAATAATAATAATGAATTCAATTTATAACGCACTTTTCATTAATGAAAATCTCAAAGTGCTACAAGGTGCAACAGAATTAAATGTCAATAAAACAAGTAATAAAACAAGTAAAATCAATAACAGTATCAACTAAGATCAAAAGTAGAATCATGAGGAGGTAGAGTATGCTCGGTTGAAAAGAAAGGTCTTCAAGCCGCTCTTAAAGTCAACCACAGACTGTGGGGCTCTCAGACAGTCAGGAAGAGAGTTCCACAGGCGGGGGGCAGCCACACTGAAAGCCCGGTCTCCCATGGTCCTTAATTTGGTTCTCGGAATGTGAAGGAGATTACTGTTCTGTGACCGCAGTGAACGTTGTTGTAGAGGAAACAGGGCAAGAGAGGGGTAGACATTATAGAAAGGTCGTCGGGACCGGGATGTGAACCCGCGACACCACAGCGAGGACTAGCCTCAAACATGGGCCGTGCTCTAACCCCTGCGCCATAGCCGCAGCCCAGGTTTGTCTTGTTTCTGTGTCGTTCTGCAGATGATTTAACCTCATACGTTCCTTTAGTGTGCGCTGTTCCAGCTGCCTCAGGTGCTCCGTTTGAGAGTGAATGTTTCTCAGCCGGGCTTTGTGCTCGGCCTCCACACGTTTTGCCTCCTGCAGCTCTCCTGCTTCGTACCTCTCTATGGCGACCTTGCTTAAGGCCTCGAATTCCTGGGCCCGTGTTTTCAGACTCAGAGCGGTGCTGCTGATTCTCTCCTTCTCTCTGTCCAGCGCTTCTCTCAGTCTGTACAGAGTTTCTGTCTCCTGCATCCCACTCTCCTCCTTTTGTTTCAGCTCTGCTGTACGAAGCTTCAGGTCAGCTTGTTCCTGTGCCAGACTGATGATGGAGCCCTCTCTCCTGTCGATGAGGCTGCTGACCTCCCGTTCAGCTCTCTCTTGCCTCTGCTTCTCCTGCGTGTGGAAGTGGGCCCACTCAGCTGCCAGCCTCCTCCTCTCCTCTGCACAACGCTGCATCACAGACTTCTGTTCTTCCAGCAGTGCGCTCTTGGCTCGCTCCAGCTCCTCTTTTTCCATGCTGATCTGTGTGGTGAGGACGTGCCGCTCTTCCTCCAAGCTCCTCTGGGTAGACTCTGCTTTGGCCTGCACTGACGTCACCTTCCAGCGTTCCTTCTCAAGCTGCCGTTGCTGCTCACTGAGCTGAGTGTCCATCTTGGAGATCATTTCCTCTGCCATGGCTTTCTGCTGCTGTGTCAGTCGGTCCTGCAACGTTCGAAGCTGCTCATCTCTGTGCTGCGCACTTGTAACAGCATCTATCTCATCGTCCTTTAGCCTCTTCAGTCTCTGAAGCTGATCCTCGTGGTCTGTTTTCATCTCCAGGATGGTCTTCCTCTGGAGGTCTCGGAGCCTCCACCTCATGGTCTGTTTTCATCTCCAGGATGGTCTTCCTCTGGAGGTCTTGGAGCCTCCACCTCGTGGTCTGTTTTCATCTCCAGGATGGACTTCCTCTGGAGGTCTTGGAGCCTCCACCTCGTGGTCTCGGTCCTGCTGAGCTTGAGCCAGCTTTCGATGGTGCTGAGCCTGCAGCTCGGAGCGCTCCTGCTCAGCCGATCGTGTTAACGCGGCTAGTCGTTCCGTCAGCTCCTCACACTCGAGCCGTGCTCGTGTCTCTCGCTGGGCTGACGACTCCTCCTAGCCTGGCCCTCGCCATTCCTGCACAGCTCCGCTCAATTCTCATTTCCCTTCACTGCACAGTCTGGGACTTCACCCACCCACAAGGATTTCTCCGGTAGATTTTTGTTCGGACCAATCAGAGAACAGAAGGGGTGGAGTTTTGGACCCTAACCCACGCCCCCACCAGTCCCAGCGCGCAGAGCCCTATAAAAGGGCTCTGCCAGCGCTCAGTCAGCGAGCAGCGGCATGTTCTCATTCAAAGCGATGCAAAGCGATGCAGGATTGTTTTATATGTGACACAAATTTATTAATTTCCCCTTCTTAATCCCTTATCTGGAGTTTTCTTTTGTTTTTTTCCCCCCAAAAGTTAAGTAATCGCTCCCTCGTCCTCCTTCTCCTCCACCCTCCTGCTGAGTAAAATGAACACGGAAATGCCTCAGGTTGTCACGAGAATTAAACTCGGGTTTTATTGCTGACCGAGTCCCTGCAGATTTTCTGGTCTTTTGGTGAGCTGGACCAGCGATCCATGGTTTGATTTTATTGTATTAAAACGTTTTATAACATATAAACACTGAGTTTGCGCAGCGAGAGAAACGCTGCAGGAGGCAGAGCAGCTGTCAGTCAAGTTCACCAGAGCACGGGGGGTGGCTCTGAGGGGAGGGAGCAGAATGCTTTCCCTGTTCAAAATATCCAATGGTTTTGTTCCTAAGCAGAGCCCACGCCTCCAGCAAGAAACGTTTTTCAATGGGAAAAGTCCAGACCCTAGTACGAAGCGAAGTGAAGGACAAGGGTCTGGTTTAAACCAGGCTAGACTCCTCCAGCAGCTTCACACGAGTCTTCTGTGTGCTCTCTAGGAGCTCCACTTCCTGCCCATGCCGTTGTTGGATATTCTCTAACATCATTTGACTTTGGTCTCGCTCTAGCTGCAGCATCTTTACCTGTCCCTCCAACTGGATAATCCGTGTCTGTAAAAGCTGCTGACCTCCATGTTGTTGCTCTTTAAGGTTCTGCAGGACCCCTGCATCAACAACCCCCACTTGGCCCAGCAACTGAGTCAGCATCATCTGCTGCTGCAGACTGTCTGCTGGCAGGGACACCTGTTTCGGGGCTGCAGCTGATGAGCTTGGAGTTTGCTGTTGTTGTGGGACTTCACTGGTCCGCTCCTCTCTGACTGGAGTGGAATGAGCTGCAGGACGTGGCTCTTTGATGAATGGAAGTGTGTCTTCTTTGTCTCTTGGAGTGTTAGATGTGACTTGGTTACTAATAACTGAATCAACTCCCAACGAGTCCTCCAGTGTAGACATTTTTGTCTCCGTGTTTGACACCGACAGAGCCTTCTTCCTGCTTAGTGCCTCTGCTAACCAATCATCCTCCTCTTCATCACCCTCCTCTGGTTTTTAGGAGCCTCTGATTTGCTCTGTTCGGACTCAGGTTGGACGTCCGCTGCCGTTTTCCCAAGAGAAGTGGACTGACTCCCAGTTAAAGAAGGTTTTCTCTCTAGCGCAGAAGAGGAGAGGACCTTGGGAGCTTCAGCTGATGCTTTCACCTCTTTGGGACCTCCCAAATATTCAGATTTGTCATTTGTTTTGAGGCCGAGCCAGTCGGCCGAGTTGCGGTGCCGACTGGGAGTGGGGGTGGTGGGTTTTGGTTTCTTCTCTAAAGTGGAGAGGCTGACATCCTCTGTGGAAAATCTGACAGACTGGCGGCCCTCAGAAGCGGACCCCATTGTGGGCTGATATACGACCAGAAGGTTAAGCCATCGTCTAATAGCGTCTCTTTCACACTTGAGTTCTTCTCTTGGGACCTCTCAGCCGTGGAGGGTCTCTCCAGAAGACGTGCTGAAGTGAAACTCTCCAGAATGTCACTGATTCTGGTTTGAGGTCTCTGAAGGGTCTCGCCTTTTTCCTTTGAAGACAAAAAAGGAGTCTTGTTTTTCTTGGGATTGTTTTGATCTCGGTCAAATCCAAGTTCATCTATTGGGTCGTCCGTGCCATTGTCAAACGTGAACATGTCTTTTCTGGATGGCTTTGGCATTTCATTCTTCCCATCCCTAGTTTTAATGAAACTAGCTATATACAGGTAGTCCTCGACTTACGACAGAGTTCTGTTCCTACGCGGCGTCATAAAGCGAATTTCGACGCAAGTCGGAACATACTAAAAATAATAATAATTTGAAATAAATAAAAAATAATAATTTACAGTACTGTACAGTTACAAAGCACTTAGCCTATCCTAACACAGTTTTTAAAGACGAAGGAGCAAGTTGAATCGTCTCCCTCATACCTAGCAGGCTCCATTCACATAAATGGAGCTAGCTGGCTAACTGCTTGCTGTACGGTGGCCTACCTCAGTCCGTCCGTCCATCCAATATTTGTTTACGATGTAAAATCGCCGTCAGCTTGGTCCATCTGCCATATTCTGTGGTGAAACCGCCGTCAACCTCTGTCCAGAGCATTTAATCTCTGCCTTCACATGTCCACTGATTTGCTGATTCTGCCGTGAAGCTCTGTCCAGAGCGGATCTTTGTGTTTTTCCACTGTTTCTGCTGTCAAGCTACTGCTGTCAAAACCGGAAGGAACTCGGAACTCGGCTTTCAAAATTAAAATTTACAGCAAAAAATAAATAAATAATTAAAATATTTTTTTTTTAAATGGAAGATGCGTGACGTAACCGCGAAACATCGTAAGTCGATGACTACCTGTAGTTTTTTTAAATAAATTATGTAGCGTCCATCCAACCAAGGCCTTATCAGAGACAAAAGTGTCCCTCAAAGACACAGAACGTCCTCAGAGACACTGTGTCTCCTACCCACTTCTTTTGTGTGTGTTAATCTCCCAATTCAGGATGAGTCTACATCCTGACCACCCCTGGTTCCATTCTGACTATGATAATTAAATCTCTCTGATAATCAACTCTCTTTTCTGAAAGAGACACCTATGCCCCTTTTCCACTGTTACGGTGCGGTTCAGTTTAGCTCGGGTCAGCTCGTGTGTGGTTGTGTTTCCATTTACACTTCTGGACCCGTTCTGTAGGCGGGGTCCAGAATCCAACTCTTCTTACCACCTGGTAGCGGTAGTGCTCCCTTAAGCTATTTACTAACCACCACTAGAAGAAGAACACTAAAGGCTTTTCCACAGAATGTTGTGGAAGAGATGTCATGCTCTAATGGAGTACCTCATGAGCTGTAACTTTTAAACCTGATTAATAATCCTACCTTATTGCCTTCAGTGCCTGCTTTAAACCCATGTATTTTCCATTTTAGTATAGATTTTTACTAGCCTGGTTAAAACCAGACCCTTGTCCTTCACTTCGCTTCGTACTAGGGTCTGGACTTTCTCTATAGAGAACTGATTCTTGCTGGAGGCGTGGCCTCTGCTGAGGTTACCCAATCGTTAACGTTTGGCCGTGACGTATGTTGCGTGGAGCTGCAACATACGTCACGTTAGCCTGTCCAGTCCAGATAGCCTGGCGAGGGCCAGGCTAACTGTTCAGATAAACAGCTCAGAAACCACTCGGTGGATATTTTTTCTGCTATCAGTGTGTAATTATATGGCTTTAATTTACTGACTGGTGGCCTAGATGAAACATTTGAGATAAAATTCGATTTTTTTCATCATTTATTTCCGTAGCGCCCCGAGGCTGTCTATAAAAAGTCAAACCGAAACAATTTAAATCTAACAGATTTGACCATTTCGTGAATTGATTTAGGAACAGTTGAGGTCAGGAACACTTGTGCTATAACGTCAGCTAAGAAATATATTTTTTCTCAGCAAAGAAATAATAGTTTTTTACCGTGTTTTCTTGTACATTCCTTCGTGCCGGCAGCCATTTTGATCAGGGCAAACTGCGCATGAAATCGACGTCGTTCAAAACTCCGCCTTCTGTTCTCTGATTGGTCCGGAAACTCCGCCTTCTGTTCTCTGATTGGTCCGGTCAAAAATCTACCGGCGAAATCCTTCTCTATGGGAGAAGTCCCAGACGGAGCAGTGAAGGGAAATGAGAATTGAGAGGAGCTGCGTAGGAAGGCGAGGGCCAGGCTAGATTTTTACAATAAAGATATATTAAAAAATCTTCACTTTTATTATTAAGATAAGCACATGGTTCATGTTAAAACTGCAAAACGTCACACTGTGATCTTTGAAACTGCTTTTACAATAAGCTACAGACTTGAAAACAATTCGGTAAAGCTACTGCCCCCACAACCGGGAAGCAGAAGATAATGGATGGATGGATGATGGAGGAGACCATCAAACAGCATGAGTGATCAGTTCAGTTGAACACCTGCCTGTTTGCTTCCGATCAGCTGTTCAAATCTCTGCAGGTTCTAATAAAATGTGCACCAGGTCTTTCAGCTGAATCTCTCAGGGGCCACAGTTGGACGGTTGATAACTGAAAACTGTCCTTTCTGAATTTTTGACTGTTTTTATCTGACTTCATCCTAGAATCAAAAAAATTGTAACGTAATAACAGTTGAGCAGATTCTGGTAATATTTTATTAGGATTCATTAAAGGTCAAATGCAAATGGAAATTTTTATTAACTTCCAGTATGAATTTAAACAAACACTATACTGTACACACTTAACATTGTAAAATATGTTTAGGAAATTTAATGTTCAAGGACACCACTTGAGAAAAAAAGTTTAATAGGAAAACGGTAAATGGAGCTTACTTATATAGCGCTTTCCAGCCCCCTTTGAGGGGCCCCAAAACACTTCACAGTACCAGCCATCCACCCATTCATACACCCATTCATGCACCGGTAGCGGTAGGCTGCCATGCAAGGCGCTGCCTGTCCTACCGAGAGAAACTCGGGTTTAAGTGTCTTGCCCAGGGACACAACGAGGTATGCCGTGACCGGGGATCGAACCCGAGACCTTCTGGTCCTGAGCCGGCTGCCCTGCCTCTACACCATCTCAGCTTCAAAAAAGTAACAAAGGAAAATGTACAAAAATAAAAAATACTGCATCCAACTAATGATCAGTGTTGCCAGGTGAGAAATGTAGGATTATCGTACTAGAGACATAAGATTATCGTATTTTGAGGGAATTTATCGTACACCCATCATAACCAAAATAACAAGTTTATTAATGCGCTGTAGTCATTCTAGTGTTGAATAGTGTCTAACAAGCACTCACAGCTTTGTGGCATTAGTACGGATGGGAACTAATGAACCATAGATCTGTAATGAGCCCCCCCCCCCTCTTCTTGTTTTGTTTTATGGCAATTGGCAGACCAACTGTAAGGTGCATTACCGCCACCTACTGAGCTGGAGTGGGGACAGGAAATAAACAGGAAAAAATAATAATTCTGTAAAATTAATTTAATAACTCGACTAAATTCTCTCTATTAAGTTTGTATTTTTCAAGAAAATTATAATTTGATCTTTAACTTTACTGATATCACTACTAAAAACATCCCTCATTGTAAATTTAATATTCATTTATTTTTGGAAATGCATTCTTTGTTTCATACCCTGGACATTCCATAAAGACATGTTGAACCAGTTCAGGGAGATTGCTGGTGCACTTGTCATGTTGCATACTTTCTAATTATTTTAAGAGATTTATTAAGGCCTGTGTGTCCTATTCTATTTTCCTATTCTATTGTACCACTGGTACATTTTCATTTTTAAATCACTTCTTGGTCTACTGCCTTCATACATCTCCTCCTAAATGTCTCTCTGTGTGACCTTTTTTTAGTTAAATTTGTTAATAATAATAAATCTGTATGCCTCTCTTATGATTGTCCATTGTTGTTGCTGTTGTCATTCTTTGTTGAAAACAGGTCTCTTGTAAATGAGTCCTTGAGGCTCAATGGGATTAAGCTGTCTAAGTAAAGGTTGAATGAATTGCGAGTAATTAAAATTAAAAGTTCTACTGTTCAAAATATTTCTGTGAAAATTTCTCGGATAATTCAATCATGTTTCCAATCATTTTACAACAAGCTGTTTGGTTTAATACACAATCAATGTTGAAAGTTTATTATCAAAATTCATACTTGATGATGTAAAGCTTTTGTTTTATTTTGCTGTATTTCTTGATTTTATTTTACTTTTGATTACAATAAAGCTTATGATTATGGAATAGTTTGCATCCTGGTAATAATTTGAGTGGAATGCATTGATTTATTTTCAATAGAACAAAACATATTCATTTTAATTTGAGAGCTAATTTTGAGAATCTTAAATAAATTTACATCAAATTTCTGGTGCCCTGCTACAAGTCCAAATTCTTAGTTTATGTTACGACCCGTGAAGGCAATAACATATTCAAAGGACGCAGGAGAAAAGGTTAAAAGATGTTTATTTTTACTATAACTAAAAATCTGCTCCAGGTCGTCAGGTGCGTCTTGGGATCAGCTCTTCTGGAGTCCGGAGCCCACCTTCACCTCTTCAGGCGTCCTAAGGAAAAATAATAAATAAAAAAAACAACGTAACAAACGAATGGTGGGTCAGTGAGTCAGGCCAAACTGAGGAAAACGCCGTAAGACAGATCCATACCCTTATGGGGCCGTCAAAATCCTCTAGGCGCCGGACTATGGTCAAAAAGCCAAATAAAACTCCTATAATTGGAAAATGACGAAAAACAGGACTACCCACACTCACTGACCAAAAGTATCAAAGGAATGAAAATAATAATAATAACACGAATCCCTCTTTGTAGCCCTGAGGCTGATAAAGAGTCCAACAGGTTTCAAAAAGGTTTTAAAAAAAAGGATCACAGCGATCAGAAGTCCCAGAATCCTCAGAACCCTCAGGCGGACCTGTGATTCCTCTCAAAGCACTCAATACTCTAAAGCTAGAGTCCACACACAAGCTTCTGTTAGCTTAATCACACACACTCTCCAGTGAGAGTACTCCTACTTAAAGGCCAGGAGGGACGGAGGACCTCCTGGAGTTCCACTCACAATCAACCTGCAGCTCCAGCAGCTCAGGTGAAACACACTGGCATGATACCAGTAACCTGCTATTTCAGGCCACACTCTAGTATGAAGAGTCACCACTGCCTATGCAGCTTAAAACACAAATGTTCAGAAATGGGTGGAGACACTACTGAACATACACAGAGCACTAAAAGCACTCCTTACCCAAAACATGCAGCAGACCTTAAAAGAGTCTCTGCATAAACCTCCACACACACACAACTCTTAAGAATCTAGAGTCCTCATCTCCTCAATGGAGCTTAATCACAAACGTTTAGGAGTGGGCAGAGAACACACCTAAACCACACAAAGTGCACCAAAAGCACTAAGAACAAACTGTACAGCAGGCTCTCTCACCAGAAAACCTCTGCACCCAACCTCTGCAAAGAGCTTCTTCTTCTTCTTCTTTTGAGTTATGGCGGATCGCAAACAACTGTTAGGTGCATACCGCCACCTACTGTGCAGGAGTGTGTAACCTCTTAACTCCACTTACAATCTATATCTGAGTTTTGTGCGACTTAAAAATGTAAATAATGCTTTCCTTGTCCTATTGACGTCCTCCTTATTCCCTTCTGTCCCTAATATCCCTTTCAAGCTCCATTCTCTCCCCATCTCACTGACTTTTTCCCTCATCCTCTCTCTTTCTGCCGTGTACTTTGTACACGTCAACAGTACATGTTCCACACTTTCCTTTTCCCCACAAGCCTCACAATTATCATTATCTCTTTTCCCCATTAAATATAAAAAGTCATTTAAATAAGAGTGCCCTACCCTCAGTCTCATCATAATTACCTCTTCTCTTCTGTTTCTTCCTTTGAATTGCTGTAATTTCACTGACTTTTGTAAGGTATACAGCTTTCTTCCCTTTTTATCTTCATCCCATTTTTTCTGCCATATTTCTGTTCCTTTTTCCCTGATTAATGCTTTTCCTTCACCTATACCAAATGCGATAGGAATTGTTATTTGTGCTCCCGTAGCCTGTTTTGCAAGTCTATCTGCAGCTTCATTTCCCTTCACCCCCACATGTGCTGGTACCCAACAAAACTGAATGTCCATCCCTCCCCTGTGTAGCCTGTACAAACTATTATATATTTCAATTATAAGATCCTTCCTGCATTCCCCTTTAGACTGTAAACTGTCTAAGGCCGACTTGGAATCTGTGCAAATAACCACTCTGTCCGGTCTGACCTCTTCCACCCACTGCAGGCTGATGATTATTGCCACCATCTCTGCCATGAATACAGACAGTTGATCCGATAAGCGTTTGGATATTGTCGTCTTAAATTCTGGAACGTAAATCCCAATTCCCACACACCCATGTGCGGTTTTAGAGCCATCTGTGAAAATTTGCAAATAATTGGAATACGATTGTCTAAGGTAAGCACTGGTATTAAACCCCATTTCATATAAATTCCATTTTCGTTTCAGTTCTACAACTGTCATATCAATTTTAGTATTTGGAAATAACCAAGGAGGTACAACACTTATTGAATTACTCCTGGAGAATATTTTGTTTTCTAAACCATAAATAGATGCCCACTTATTTCCCATCCATCCAAATCCAGCCCTTTGATATTCGGAGTACTCCCAACAGTTCTGAATAATTTTTGTTGCAGGATTTTCACCGCCGCTGCCTTTAAGTTTGTTCCAATAATTAAGTGCTAGCTTTATTCTCCTAATGTCTAGCGGAGTCTCTCCTGTCTCTATTAAAAGAGCATTAGTGGGAGTGGATTTTATTGCGCCAGTACTTATCCTTAATGCCCTGTATTGCAACGTGTCAAGAGTTTTTAATGTAGTTTTTGCTGCTGCATTGTATACTATACATCCATAATCCATAGTTGTTCTCATTAGTGCTCTATATATATTCAACAAAGATTCTTTATCTGCCCCCCAATCACTTCCAGCTACTGCTTTCATGAGGTTAATCACTTTCTTACATTTAGTTTCTACATGTTTTATGTGAACTTTCCATGCATACGTTTTCTCTAACCATAAACCTAAATATTTGTATTCGGAAACTATTTCTAAAGGGTGATTATATAATGTCAACGATTCCACATTTACTTTCCTTTTATTTGTAACAACCATACAACATGATTTACTTACTGATATTTTGAATCCCCATTCATACGACCATGTTTCTATTTCTTTAAGTGCTCTTTTAATGTTACCAACAACATGAGACACATTACGTCCTCTCATCCAAATGGCCCCATCGTCTGCATAAAGTGCCGATTGAATGCAGTTATGTAAATTAGAAAAGATATCATTAATCATGATATTAAACAACACTGGGCTAATAGCACTCCCTTGTGGTGTGCCGTTACGTATATTAAAATCTCTGGAATAATCCTCCCCAATCTTCACTCTTATTTTCCTATCATTGAAGAAACTAGATATCCAATTATACACCCTCCCCCCTATTCCCAGTTGTTCTAATTTTATTAGCAACCCATTTCTCCACATCGAGTCATATGCTTTTTCTATGTCCAGGAACACCTATCTCTCTGACCGTACTCAATTCATTCAGCTTAAATCCTTCCGTTCCCAGTCTTCCCTTGTCTCCACGGGTGTCCCCCAAGGCTCTGTCCTCGGACCCCTTCTCTTCTTCATTTACCTCCTTCCTCTAGGTCACATCTTCCGCAAATATGGCGTACATTTCCACTGTTATGCTGATGACACACAGCTCTACTTGTCATCAAAACCTAACTCCACCCACCCTCCATCCTCACAGACTGTCTCAACGAGCTAAATCACTGGTTTTCTAATAATTTCCTTCAACTAAACAGTAAAAAATTAGAAATCATTCTTGTTGGTACCAAAAACTCTATTTCAAAATCAGAACATCTTCTCGTCCCCATTAACAACTCTCTGCTATCCCTCTCCCCTCAGATCAAGAGTCTCAGTGTCATCCTCGACACCACCCTCTCCTTCACTTCACACATCAACAATATTACTCGGTCTGCCTATTTCCACCTTCGTAATATTAACCGTCTCCGTCCTTCTCTCACATCCCGCTCCACAGCCATCCTGGTGCACAGTCTTGTGACTTCCCGTATTGATTACTGCAACTCCCTTCTCTACGGCCTCCCCAACAAATCTCTCCACAAGTTACAGATGGTCCAGAACTCAGCTGCCCGTGTCATCACTCAAACCTCCTACTATAACCACATCACTCCTGTCCTGCAGCAGCTCCACTGGCTCCCGGTTAAATCACGCATCATCTTCAAAATTCTACTCCTCACGTTCAAAGCTATCCACAACCTTGCCCCTCCTTATCTATCTGACCTCCTACAAATCTCCATCCCATCACGCTCTCTCAGATCCTCCTCTTCGCTACATCTCCATGTACCCTCTGCCCGCCTCTCCACCATGGGGAGCAGGGCCTTCACCTGCTCTGCCCCTCACCTCTGGAACGCCCTACCGCCAGACCTTCGAAACGCCACTTCCCTTTCTCTGTTCAAGACTGCCCTGAAAACACATCTCTTTAGACTAGCTTATCATTAACTTTACTAAATGTATTTTTATTATTTTGCAGTTTATAATCTTTATGTATTTCATATTTCAATTTGTCGCTGATAATATTTGATCTGTATTACACTGTATTGGTTTGTTAAGTGTCCTTGGGTGTCCTGAAAGGCGCTTTTAAATAAAATGTTGATGATTATTATGAGTGGAGTCCAGGACTAGGAAGTCACTGTGGAGATTCAAAAACAAGATTATAATGGAAGGGCTATAAAACATTTCTTAGGAGCAGTTCATCACTAATTACCAGAGACTTGGTAATGTTCCGGCATCAAAGGAGTGTCTGGCTGAGGCTTTTAAGCTTCTCCAGAGTCGTTCATCAGAATCAGGTGCAGGTGTGTGTGGTTACTTGTGGAAACTGCTACCGCTGAGGGAAAAAAAGTGAGTGTGGCTGACAGAGCCAGAAATCCTACATAACACTTGGCGATTTAGTCTTTTTTTCAGGGTGGTCCCTGTGAAAAGAGGAGATGAGACCTGGGTCCAAGATTTGAGATCTTGGGATCCAGGATCGTTCCTCCGGACCATAACCCTCCCAATCCACCAGGGACTGTAATCCTCTCCCCCGTCGACGTTTGTCCAGCAGGCGTCTGCCTGTGAAGGCAGGCTCATTGTTGATCAGACGGGGAGGGGGAGGAAGATTGGCTGGAAGACTTGACGGATTAGACACCACCAGTTTGATGAGGGACACGTGGAACGTAGGGTGAATCCTCATCGAGGAAGGTAGTTGTAGTCGCATAGCGGAGGGATTTATGATTTTTATGATGGGAAATGGGCCAATGTACCTGGGGCAAGTTTTCTAGGTGTGTCTTTTAGGTTAATGTCTTTTGTAGAAAGCCATACCTGCTGACCCACCTTATACGAGGAGCTGTGGATCAACGTCTGTCAGCGATCCTTTTATTTTGGTCGCTCGTTCTCTGAAGAGCTGCCCTTATATTGGTAGAAGGATGTTAGAAATGCAGCTGCCAGGAAAAAGACAAAGAGGAAAGCCACAAAGGAGCAGGGCTTAAAGATCTCCGGCACCCAGCCGGATTTCCGGCTTTTGACCAAACTGTAAAAAAAAAAAAAAAAACTGCTCGCGCGGCTTCACAGGAGTAGGAGTCCGTTCATGTGTGCGCGCGTGTGTTTTTGAAGCGTGCAGCTCTTGTTTGGCTGCACTGCGTGTGCAGCGAATCAAAGCCCCCCCTCCCCCGCACACACACAGCCAATGTTCCCTCGCTGCCCGGACATTCTCTGCGCACAATAAAATCTTTGCGCGCATCCAAATTAACTCGACAGCCTGCCGGTCGCCTCAACTTAAAATGATCGATGGACAGCGATTACATCCAATCACATTGAAGCTCACGTTGTTTTGACCAATCAAAATCCGGAAGGCGGGTCTTACAAGCAAGCATGTTTGTCTGCAGCTTCAGTCAGATCATGCAGAAGTCACGGAGTTTGTCACACCGGGCAGGTACGTGGGTCAATTAGTGTTAAAACTACAGATTTTAAATCTCGTTGTTAGGTCAAGTAAAATCAGAGGTATGATAAATAATCCACACCACGTCTTTTATCTGAATAAAGTCAAATATCAACCGCGAGAAGCTGCACACTCGCACACACATGCACATACACACCGCTGAACACAAACTGTAAACAATCCCCGTCCTTTCTGAAGGAGGAAGTTATTTGTCAAGCACCAAATCTGTAGGAAAAATAAGAAAAAGATGCAGAAGCTGAACGGAGGTCAGTGCACGATAAAGTCACGTGATAAAGTCAGTGAGAGCGGGGTGATGAAGAGGAAGATCGTTAGAAGAGGAAGAGCAGAACCAGGCCAGGTGTGCAGAGGAGCAGGGCAGAACCAAGCATCAGTTCCTGAGCTCTGCAGATGTTGACCCAGGGACCAAGGAGGAAAATACACTTTTTAAAAACTTACAGTAAAATAAATATTTTGTCAATAAAAAAATAATACAGTAATGTGGAGATTTTAAACAAAAACCCTACAAGCATTAAAATAAAAATCATCTAAATTAGATACTGTATATTTATTAAAAGTGTAATACTGTCCTGAGTTTTTGCATAGTAGTTTTTGCATAGTATTAGTATGAAAGTATGAAAAGTTACACCAACACTAAAACACTAAACATTTAATAAACATAAGCATAAAATGAAATAATAAAAATTATTCATTCAGCTGGGAGTTGCAAAATCACTTATATTGAAAGCAAACTCATGGAAGTTGCTGCTGTAATCTGATTGTTTTAATAAGCCATGTAACTTTCTATGATCCCAGATTTATAACAGGTGTGTGGATAGTGCGCACATCCTGTTGCTCATAGTGGTCCTCTGTGTGCTCAGAGAGCTTGTGTGTATGCTCAGACACATGAAAAATTAGAGGGAACATTGCACACAGCTGAACATAAACAATCCCCCTCCCCCCCTCCTTTCTGACGGAGGCTTTCTAAACTAATTATTGAATCAAGTTACTTACTGGTATGTAGGTAAACATAGATGTTTAACCCTTTAAAATACACCAGAATACAGGAAATGGCATCTACTTTATTCCAAATTTTCTGGGGGAGGACCCCCAGACCCCCCCATGCTTCTGATGCCATACTGGTAAGACATTTTCCATCAGAGTTTTAACAGTCTGTGCTCACAAACATTTTCACTGCACAGAAACATCTGTGTGTTAATGCTGGAGATGACTCCAGCTTGCTGGGAGTCCTAACACCAGCTCTGTGGAACTTCCCTTTAGATTGTGATACAGTATTGAGTATTCTAAATTTATTGCAGATGAATTCACTGAACTGTGTCTGTTCAATGTGGCGTTGAGTCTTTTTTTTAGTTGTTTTTGCTGCAGGGCAGTTCTCTGGGGCACATATTTTTACATTAAGTTCAGATACATTGAAACCTCATGTAAGTCATTGTTACTTGAAGCTGAATTGTTTAAAAACAGTTAATTGCACTTTTCAGAGAGCATTTTTAATAAACGTTGGCAAAATGTTACGATTTTATTTTATCGACAACAACACAAAAAAGTTTCAGGCTCAGGATTTTTTTTCACTTTAAGCCCTGCAAAGGAGATATATGGATGCAGTTAGAGAGGACATGAAGTTAATTGGAGTAAGGACAGAGGATGCAGAGGACAGAGTGAGGTGGAGGAGGATGACTCGCTGTGGCACCCCTAAAAAGGGAAAAGCCGGAAGAAGAAGAAGTTCTCTGAAGAGCTGCCCTTGTTTGGCGCCAGATTTTGCGAGACCTCCTAATGTGATGCTGGACTGATGGAGTGGTTATATCTGAATCCTGTGAGGGGAACAATGGTTGAGAGTAGCCTAGAGACACCTCAAAAGGAGACAGACCTCTGGCGGATGACGTCTGGGAATTATGGGCATTGTTTTGTAACTTGTCAAGTTTTCTGTCATTCATTTCAGATGCATGTTTGTGGTGCTGATCCAAATAAAAAGTGACCCACGTGGGCTCATTTTCCATGAACTTATCAATCAGAATGTGTGTTGCTAGAATGGAGGCATGTCCATCAATGATTGACTGACAGCTGTCCACATGCCGTGATAGAAGTTCAAGACTGGTGCTCAAAATAAAAGGATATATTTGTCAGAACGAGTTTGAAAAAGAAATGAAGACCATGGGGTGGAAAAAGGTGAAACACCCACATCTGCGTCCACCCTCATTTGCCCCACTCTGGGCCCCTGAGCAAGGCCCTCAACCCCCACCATCTGCTCCCTGAACAGGTTTCTTGAAAATGAGTTCTCGTGGCTCAATGAGACTACCTGTATAAATAAAGGGTAAATGAAACATAAATGAAAATATTGAAGCTTGCAGATTTTTAAAAACATCTGTCAGAGAAGCTGAGCCCACAGAAGGATGTTCACTGAATCTTCCACCACCTGAGACGAGGACGAGGCGTGGCTCCGCAGGTGATGCTACACCACCGGTCACCAACGCGGTTCCCGTGGGTACCTGGTCGCCCGCAGGGACCACCAAGGCGCACCACATTTAAAAAAATTGTCATTAATTATATTTTTAAATTTAAGAAATAACATTTGCAATGATGTATATATTTAAAATGAACATAATTAATAAAACTTTAAAAAGAAATAGTTTTATGTATACAGTTTAGCAATCTTGCCTGGGGTCAAAGTTCAGAATCTGACCACTCCCCATTTCTGCAGCGGCGCCGCTACAAGCTAGTTTTACCTCCCAGAGGGGAAAATGGCAGAAAAACATAAGAAAACACATTTGCACAGTGACTCGGAGGAAAAGGTCTTTCACAGTGTTGAAAAACAAGTGTGTCTGCGTCTCAGTAGCGGCTGTGCAACAGCAAAACACAAAGTGGAGCAACACCTCATCAGCTAACACACTAGCTTCGATGCTAACTAGCCCCCTGGTGGCTCACAACAGGCAGAAGAATGTCAGAGGCAGCTTTGAGCAGGCAGATGTTTTTCATGAGGCATTTTCAGGTATGGAGCTCTTGAAAGAAGCAATGATGAAATATCTGAAAAATAATGTATTTAGAAGAGTAAAAGATGCTTTGATTAGTTAAATTGATTTTATATGTACAGCACTTTCTTGCAGCTGTGGTTGTTTTAAAGGGCTTTATAAATAAAAGTATTATTATTATTATTATTATTATTATTAAAAATGCAGATCCGAGGATCAATACTAATGTCACATGATTCCTTTAAAATGTCACTTTGTTTATTATATTACATTACTGATATTTTGTATCGGCAAGAGTTGAGTTATTCTGAAATGTTACAAACACAACAGTTAGTGCAAACAGGGCTTGATTGTAAGATTTTATTCTTAATAGGTTCTTTAAAATTCTACATATTTGTTAATAGTAAAAGGCATATTTTGAATGAATGTTACAAATGTGTTCATTCCTACAACACAGTTAATAAAATATTTATAAAACACAATGGATTTCAAATGTTACAGATTGAGTTTAACATAAAAGAAATAGTGTTATATGTTTAAATATCAGTTAATAAATTATCTGTTATGCCCCCTTGTTTAGGACTGGAACCAATCTCAGCTGCTTTTGTGTGAAGGCAGGGGACACCCAGGACAGGTCTCCAGTCCATCAGAGAGACAGACAAAGAGACAAACAACCATCCACAGTCACAGCTACAATTTACAGTCGTACAGAAGAGCCCAAAAAGATTCAAACTGAGGATTCAAGTTCTCAATTGAGAGTTCTAATCACTAATTATCAATACTAATTTATCATATTTACCAAGCTAACTCCTTACTGATAATCATTGTGTGGAGTCTTTAATAATACAGGTAGCCCTCGAGTTACGTCAGGGATTGGGACCTACGGGTGTGACTTAGGTCGATGTTGTCGTACCTCGCGGACCAAAAACACCTGCCTGTCGTAGGTCCGCGTTTCTGACATAGGTCGCGGCTATACCGCTAACGGAGTGCCGCACACATATTTAATGGCATGAGACTGAACAAGCAGACATACTAGGCCATAAACATGCACAGAACTGTACAGTAAATGAATACAGTACTGTACAATAAATAAAAAATATAATGTCTTACTTTGAGCTGGTCAAAGCCTGCCTTCGTCTTTTAGCATCAGCTCGCACCCGTCCGAGCTCCCCCAGCTTCCTTACGCTCCACACGCACACACGTGGTCAAAACTGTTTAAAAGAATGACTGTTAGCTTCTTAACTTCATACATTTGGAGCCAGAAAAAAAAAAACTTACTGAAAGCCGTTTCTCCGCGATAATCCTCCATCCAAAACAAGCTCGGCGTTAGCTACGGTTAGGCCCCGCCATTAGCAGCAATGGTTAGCATGTCAGTTCATTCAAAAAGGCTGTCGGCTTTGTATCTCCGCGTTAGCTCGGTGTCCCCCGACTGCCAGGCGGACATTTGCGGCGAGCTCCCGGCCGCAGATGGCCCCTCCGCGGCATGTCGGCTCGGTGTCTTCGCCTGTGTTAGCTGCTCTGTTAGCTGCTGTCGTTAGCATGTCGGGCGGCGTTGTGGGAGCGATCGCGGGGCGATCGCCGGCTGCTTCTCCGGGCCTGAGACGTCCACAGAGTTGACCGAGTGTTTCCAGCAAATTTATCCGTATGAGGCAACCCTGATCGGACACACAGTCCTCTAGAGCCAGCTGACAGGAGCATCTATGGCGGAGCTCCATTGACCGCAATGGCGACCGGAAACGACCGGAAGTTGCGTAAATACGATAAAATTGTAATAAAAACGTAATATTAATAATTATACTTTATTTATAAAGCCATTTAAAACAACCACAGCTGCAACAAAGTGCTATACACATGAAATTAATAACATTTAAACACACACACAAAAAAAATAATAATAATATTATTTTTTTTTAAATCATATTTTTATTAAATATGATAAAATCGTAAGTCTGAGTTGCCGTAGGTCGCAGGTGACGTAGGTCGAGGGTTTGCTGTACTGATCAGATGTGATCAGGCAGTCATGTATTCACGTGTGTAAATGTATTATTATTAATACTATAATTACAGTTGAGCCATGCACATTTGTCCCACTGAAGTAGCTCTGTCTCAAAAAGGTTGGTGACCCCTGTGCTACAGTATATTAGCTGGAGAGGGTCCTCTGGACGGGTTCAAAAAACAAAACGTTGTATAAACATCCAGAGTACCAGACTTAACTTTTTTTTTCTCCTACCTGGATTATAGAACATGCATCAGGATACTATAATAGGCATATTTGAACAAAACTATAACAAAGGTGTGTCTCTGTTTATCGTGTGATTTTTATTTATTTTCGTAAACCCTCCAAATGTTCTCTCTGTGAAGGGGTCAGTTTTAGGTGTTTGTAGTTCATCATAAATACGTATCTGCAAATTTAAATCCTACACTGTATTAAATCATTATTGTAGGAGTGGTGGCGCAGAGGTTAGAGAAGGTGGGCCTGTGATCGGAACATCGCCGGTTCAACTCCAGGTACTGACAACATCAACATGTGGGTGGGAATGGTGAAACACACCTGCTTCTAGGGGTGGGCGATATATCGAATATACTCGATGTATCGCGATATTTTAAATGTACGATGGTTAAAAGGGCTATATCGTGTATATCGAGGATCCTCCTGCTGTCGTGCGGGCTCCCACTCGCCCCCCTCCTTCCTGCAGGCTGCAGGAGCCGCGCGCGAGACTTTCAGCACAACATGTAAACACGGCAGATATGAAGAGCGCTGCCAGCTGCTGAGGGGGAAAAACAATGTTCTTTCTGAGCTAGTTTGGATTAAATTGTCAGATGAGGGCATAAAAAATGTTTTTGTAGACGATGCTGAAAATAATCCCGAAGAAAGGTCGGAACTTTCACCATTTAAACAGCGGAGTGGAGCATGAACCGTGAAACGGCAGAACCGAGTGTTTTTCCAGCTGCTGCTTCCTTAAAACAAACCACGGGTCTGAGCTCATTTAGTCATGCGTGCACCGCAGAGAGAGGTGGAGACATTATTAAATCAGCATTTTATCATTATCGCTAAAGATACGGTCCTTAGCGGCTAACAAGATGGCTAACGCGTTAGCCGTCTTCTTCCACAGCTGAGACTGACCGTGTCTTTAGCGATACAGCTGATTTAATAATGTCTCCACCTCTCTGTTCACGTTTCTGAGTGGAGGCTGTCGTGTTTTTACACAAGGATTCAATGCGACACTTTGTAGAGCAACTTAGAGAACGTCTTCGTGAACCCGGAAACAACCCCCTGACCCTTTCACAATAAAACCGGATACAGTACACAGAGGCTCACATTTACTGCAGTACACAATACCTGTGATAAATCTGTTCTTGTTCAGAGGTTTTGCAGACATTGCCTGAACTTGGCACAGTTTGAAACTTGTGCACATTTTGTGGTTTGTTGTTAAAAATTACCAGCACATGCAAATAGTTGAGAGTTGTTACCTGTGACTGTTCTGGGTCAGTAAATTTTATGGCCACTGTTTACACTTTTGTTTTTGTATTTTAAAGGCCTTAAATGTTTTGATTTAACATTTTTTTAAATGTTAAAAGCACAAGAGCACCTTTTTAAGTTTAAATTATTTATTCTTCCTTTTTGCTTGAAGTACTTTTTATTTATGTGTGCAATTGATGGTTAAAATAAAATATTTAAGTTTGTTCAAATTTAGTGTTGACATTTTTTTATCAATTTTGAATCATTTTTTCATTGATTTTGGAGATATCGCGATATATATCGTGTATCGTGATATAGCCAAAAAATATTGCGATATAATATTTTCCTCATATCGCCCAGCCCTAGGTG
>JBBPBX010002406.1:0-23687 GCA_038048925.1 Garcialebias charrua | reverse complement strand
GAAAAGCAGCTTGTTGCAAACACCATTAACAACAGCAGCAGCATTTAAACAACCTTCATCAAGCAATTCAGATCTGTCCAGTGCAATAACACAAACTGTAGGACTTTTTAAACTCTGGATCTACGGCTGAATGTTGTTGATGCGCTGACTTTAAAGTTCTTGAGCCCTGCTACGTCATCGATCACATCAACACTTCAGCCAAAATGTTCAGCACTTTATGAAAAAGTTCAAACTGATATTGTCAACAAGCCCTGGAGCTGATTAAAGCCCTGATGATGATGATGATGAGAGATTCAACCACCTCATAACAACTGTTCAAGAAGAGGCATTGTTCTTTTATTATTATTATTATGATCTAATTAACCCTTTTAATTTAAAATTATAATCTTATTAACTCATTTTTTTAACCTCCTTGTGTTTTTTTTCCCGTCTGGGACAGAGATAGCAGCTGACTTCTTCCTCTTCAGGGAAAGCCACCAGATCACCTGCAATTAAGAAGTGTTTGATGACTGAACTCTGAAGTTTTCCAGGGACCTGTCCCACCTGGGGGAGCAGGTCCAAGAAGAGGTTGTGAGTAATGAGGACAAATACAGCCACACTGCTGCTACTGTTGTTACAGAGATGATTTTCTCCACCGCTGGAGATATTAACTGTAACTAGATCTGTGCTTTTGGCAGAAAATGTGGACAAGTTGGTGTTTTTGGACAAAAACTTAAAACTTGATTAGTTATATTGTAAACTTTCTGTTGCTGCTTATTGTTCTGTTTCTGACTGTTATTGTATTCATTAAGATTTTTATTATTGTTAGTATAGTTTGTTTATTGTAAAGAGTGACGTTTATTTAAAATATCACCCAAATGGGTCACTTTTATTTATTTTTATACAAACATATTGTTTACTTGGCATATTTTCAAAATAAACCTTTTGTAAGTCTTTATTTTGCCTTTTTTTTGGTACCGAAAATTAACCGAACCGAAATGTGAATTTAGTGTACCGTTACACCCCTAGAAGATAGTAATTGTGAGGGTAAAATTGTGTGTGTGTGTGTGTGTGTTTTGAAGTAACATTGTCTTTATTGTACATGTGTTTCAGTGGTTCCTGTCTCTGTTTTGAGCTGATTAAGAAGAAGAAGCTCCTCAAGACTGAAGGCCTGATGTTGACCAGCAGGACCCAGAGCCTCTTATCATAAAGTGGAAGAAAAGACCCTTAGACCAGTCTGGTGGGTGACCAACTTAATATGGAGGAGACAGATATCAGATTTTAGGTCACTACAGTTTCTTTAAAGAGTGAGGAGGATAAAAAAAAAACTTACCATGAAACCAGATTTAAAAATTCACAAAGGCAGTTCCAGCTCTTCAAAGACTGACGTTAACGAGGATGATGAAGAGGATTGTGAAATGACCAATCCTGACTCTCTGCTAATGAACTCATCAGACTCTGAATCAGAATGTGAAGACAGTATGAAAGACTGGAAGGAGAGCAGGGCTCCTGATTCAGAGGTAAAAACTGTCAACAATTATTTGAGCTGCTCTGAGTGTGGTAAGCAGTATGTCAGTAACCGGACTCTTCAAAGACACATGACAAGTCATTCAGGAGTGAAGTCTTCAAGATGTCTGCTTAATAAGAAATGTGTTGGAGAGAAGAAAAATGTAGAGTCACGCAGGAAAGTCCAGGCAAGGCCAACATCAATAAGCTGTGATGACTGTGGTAAAAGATTTTCTTTCAAATCACATTTAAAGGCACACAGGAGAGTCCACACAGGAGACAAGCCATTTCCTTGTGAACTTTGTGGAAATAGATTTAGTCGTGAGACACATTTAAACTCACACATGAGAGTCCACACAAGAGAGAAACCATTTCCTTGTGAACTTTGTGGACATAGATTTAGTCATAAGACAGCTTTAAACTCACACATGAGAGTCCACACAAGAGACAAGCCGTTTCCTTGTGAACTTTGTGGACAAAGATTTAGTCAGAAGGCTGGTTTAAACTCACACATGAGAGTTCACACAGGAGACAAGCCGTTTCCTTGTGATATTTGTGGACAGAGATTTAGTTGGAAGAATGCTTTAAACATACACATGAGAGTCCACACAGGAGACAAGCCATTTCCTTGTGATCTTTGTGGACCTAGATTTAGTCAGAAGACACATTTAAACTCACACATGAGAGTCCACACAGGAGACAAGCCATTTCCTTGTGAACTTTGTGGACATAGATTTAGTCATAAGTCACATTTAAACAGACACATGAGAGTTCACATAGGAGACAAGCCATTTCCTTGTGATCTTTGTGGACAAAGATTTAGTCAGAAGACACATTTAAACTCACACATGAGAGTCCACACAGGAGACAAACCATTTCCTTGTGAACTTTGTGGACATAGATTTAGTCATAAGACAGATTTAAACTCACACATGAGAGTCCACACAGGAGACAAGCCGTTTCTTTGTGAACTTTGTGGACAAAGATTTAGTCAGAAGACAAATTTAAACACACACATGAGAATTCACACAGGAGACGAGCCGTTTCCTTGTGATATTTGTGGACAAAGATTTAGTCAGAAGACAAATGTAAACGCACACGTCAGAGTCCACACAGGAGACAAGCCATTTCCTTGTGAACTTTGTGGACAAAGATTTAGTCAGAAGACAAGTTTAAACTCACACATGAGAGTCCACACTGGAGTGGAAACTTTCTACCAGAAAATATAAAAATAATTATTATAGGCCATGAGATGCAACTGGTGTTTTAACACCCAAATAAAATTACTTTTGATTTTGTAGAATATATTCTGTAACAATTTTTGAACAAGTTCCTAATCTATGATTTGCTCTTAATTTATCAAGAATACTTTAAAAATATGCTGGTGAAGATTCTCAGTCGTCCAGGACATGATGAAATCAAAAAAGGCGTTCAATACTGGATCAACTGGACTTTATTTATTTGGGAAGATACCCTAAAAGCTGTGCGAGAATTTGAGAAGATGTCAAGGAAGTTGGCAGACTACAGGAACCATCTCCGTTTCAGTCTGAGATGCAGACAAGAAAAACTCATCCCCAGTCTTCTCGTTCTCACAGCTTCCGTTCAGAATTGAAAAAGACTTCTGGACAGAAGTCGAAACGTTTTCTGCAACAAATAAAGTCCAGTTGATCCAGTATTGAACGCTTTTTTTGAATACTTTAAAAACAAACAAATTAAACCTTAGATCATAATTTGGACTTTAGATGTTGGTTCTAAAATACTGGTTCAGTGGTTGTGCAATATGTGGAGTGAACCAACCAACCAATCAAATTGTTTTTTTCAAACAGTCCGACCCCATGAAATGTTGTTCATGTAATTCCTGAGAGAATTGTTATTTAATCAGTTAGTTACTTGGTTACTTAACAGATCTCTTTGCATGACTGCAGTTAATGTCATTTGATGCTGGGAAATTGTCTGTAATCAACTTTTAAAACGCTAGTTGATGCTTTTGATGAGGATTTGTCACGCTGTGTGAGGAGTGTCTGTGGTTCGCATGACTGCAGTTAATGCCATTTGATGCTTGGAAATTGTCTGTAATCAACTTTTAAAACGCTAGTTGATGCTTTTGATGAGGATTTGTCACGCTGTGTGAGGAGTGTCTGTGGTTCGGGTGAAACTGGGTCCAGATTACGTATTCACATGCTGGGGTAATCCCATAGTTAAATTACCTCCGAGTCATTTAGATATTTTAACATTTGCAAAGTTTCTTGTGTGTGGTATTCTACATTTTGACAGAAATAGAACACATTTATCCTGCTCTGAAACTTATCAGCTGTGGTTGAGATGGTTCTGTGCCAGCTCGGTTCTGATAAGTTTAGTCTCGGTTCCGAGAGAGGTCCGTTGTTGTTTCATCAGTAAATCGTTGTTCTTACTGAGAGTGGCTCAGTGACGCTGTTTGAATTTGTTTAGCCATAATTTCAGATTTTTTGCGATGAGCGGAAGCGTTTTTATTAAGTTGTAAAGAATCCGGAAAGTTAAGCTAACAGCTAGCTTGCGTCCATCTTGAAAACCGCATGTCTTTTTCGTGTTGTGGTTGATCTAGGACATAAAACTACATTAACCATGAACGCTTGGGAAAAGAACTACAAGCGCTGTGATTGGTCGAGTGAAGGCAACATATCAGTAAAGCGAACGCTGATTCGCTGACGATTGGTGACGCACGTCGTTGGGACGGCCCCTTGTCGTCAGATTTCACTTCAGTTACGCAGTCCTGACATGTTACATGCTTACTTGTCTGTTAATATCTTTAAAAACCTGTTTAATCGCTGTGTTTTCGAGATTTTAAATGATGCTTTTAACGCAGTTTAAGTAAAACCACCGATTGCCATGTGACCTGCGGTCATGTGACACCGGAAGCTACAACTCGTTTATGGAACCTATATTTTTCTCTAGAAGTTTAAAAAGTCACGGAAGCCATCTAAACTGTCTAACCACATCGATAGGTCTCTTAAAAGAATGTGGTTCTAGCGATTATCACATACAGGCAAAAAACTTATTCTAAACGTTGATTTTGACTGAAGTTGTTAGACGCTAATTGGAAGCTAACGGCTAGGCTAACAACCGGATGTCAACAGGGCGCTGCCATTTTGCCCCAGAGCACTAGCGGCCAGAAAGAATAATTATAGTCACTTTGTGATAAAACAAGCAGAACATTTACACAGAATAGATGCTGAAATCTCTACATTTATTTTAAAAAAACAACATATTTTAAATTTATTCTGTGCACTCCAGTTTATTTTAAACAAAAAGTTTAAAATAACAAACAAGAAGCATCTTTTGACTTGATTTTCACAAAAAAAACAAAACAAAGATAGCAGAACAGATTTGGAAATGTCACAGGACAACAAATTAATAAAAATCACTGATTTTTATTTAAAGTAACTTCTGTTAATGTTATGTTGTGCACACAGACACTCCAGTTTATTTTAAATACAAAATTATTTAAAATAACAAACAAACCTTTTTCACTCCTGATAACTGTCAAATGCAATAAAAACAGTTTCACTGAAACTGCAAGGGTTAGGGTTAGGATGCCTTGATTTTTTCTTTTTCCACTTGCTAGATTACATAAAGATCAGAGACATTCGGTGGTATCCTTTCGTGTTGGAACTCATCCTCATGGACAGGCGATGACTTCCAAAAGAGGGGACTGTAGTAGAACACCCTGGTCTCTGATTCTGTCGGTGAATACACCTGAATTCACCTTTTCACTGAAGCTCTCAAGTAAATCTCCTTTTCTCTGAGCTTTCTCAGCTTTGTCTATAAGTTAGACGTAATAATAACTTTACTGGCAACTCCAGCTGTCTGTTTATCTACATAGCTTTCTTGCCTGTCCTTCAGATTTTCAACTCGCTGAACCGCAAAGCCACTCCCGTTCTTTTTGGTAAACAGCCAATCAGCAGGGTGGATTTGACTGGGTCAGCCCTCCACATAAAACCCTAACTTCCCATCTTGCTTCAGTTTATGAGGAAACTCAAACTATGTTCTTCTCCTGAAAGCTGGTTGAACGCCAGTCAAACGTTAATGACTTCGTTCATCAGCAAGAATTTCACAGCAAGCTCGCTGTGAAATCCGACTTTGAGCTTCTAAGCTCTGACTACAATGAGTGTTCTCATCCAAGAACACTTTTATTCTGAAAAACCAACCAGGATATGCCGTTACTGTGGTCCGAGTTGACGCATACGTCTATAGACGCCGAAAGCGGTAAACGGACTGACCAACTGGACAGAGGGAGATTGACCATCTTCACGAGGTAACAAAGTCGTCAGAGACTTTGCCAAGTTGTACCGACGTGTAGCTGAGATCGGCCGGAGAGTTGCCATGCTTCCTGGTTAAACACACATTCACACCACTCCAGTTTCTTTCATCCTTAAACTTCCCTTTCCTTCATTCTCCTCTTAACTTTATTTCTAAAAGTAACAACTTAAAGCTCCCCTGACATGATCTTTTAACTTTCCAAAAAATGGCACAACATATATAAATATTAAGATTGACCTCTGACCGTTTTTGCTAAAACAATGTGAAATGAATGAAAATTCCTCCCAAAAACAGTTTATAATTAGCGCCATTTTTTAAACACGATAAATAGGGATTTCCCCGTCGCAGGATGATGACATCATAACAAGAAACGTCTCTACTGCGCACCTTGAAAACAATGGAGGAGATACAAACTCGATCCGTCCAATTTAGCCATTTAAAAGTTAATATTTTAGCGGATTGTCTGCAGAGAAGCCAAAGTTATTTCCAGTAAACAGCAGGTTATAATTTTTTTTCAGCTCCTGCTGGTTTTTGGAGACTTTTCACTTCAGGACGTGAGCAGCTCTGTGAGGACTTACAGCATAGTTTCCACAGCACTGAAATGGTAATATATTAGTTAATGTTTCTAATAATTATTCAACATTAATTTATAGTTTAAAAAATTAGTCCCTTTTAAAATATCTGTTAAATATATTATTCTTTTATTTTGTTTGTGTTTTCAGGTTTCCAGGTCTCCAGTCCATCACCTGAGGCTCTTCCTGAACCACTAGTACAACCCAGACTTTCACATCACAGCAGGTAAGATTGCATCAACAAAAAGAATAGTACTCAACAATATTCTTTGATGTAAATCTGTTGATTTTCTGTGGTTCTGATGAGGGAAGTGACAAAGTGGATGCAGCATTCAGCCCATAATGGACCCAGATGTCCCCTGCGTCCAGACCTACAACACCTGGACAGGAGGGTGGACGAGGAGGTGGTGTAGTCTGAAGACATTAGTTTGACCCATTGTCTTAATATACAGTATACTGCATATAATATATACTGTGTGTGTCTGTGTGTTTTATCATCAATTCACAGAAATGCCTTCACCTGAAGTGGACCCAGATGTCCCCTGCGTCCAGACCTACAACACCTGGACAGGAGGGTGGACGAGGAGGTGTTGGAGTCATTTTTACAGAGCTGATGAAGTCAAACACCACTTGCTGATTTTTTTGTAAACTCAATTTTTTTTGATAATCTGTTCATATTAATGTTTCCCCAGAGGTTTTCATTTATTTGATAATATGGGATGGTTTTATTTTAATAAAATGTTTTTTTCAACATTCACCAATTTTGTTTTTACTAAAGTATGAGCTGTGAGTTGTAGATGCACGAATGAAATTAAAACAGATACACAAATATTCTCACAAAGAATAACTCAACACTAACAGATAATATAGTGTACTACTGTAACTTTATTTACACATAACTACAGAAACACTTGGTTCATTGTTATCCTTTTTTTTTCAAACAATATGTTCATTTGAACAGTCAGAAAAAATATTAAATTCATTGATTCATTTTCATCTCAATGCTCTGGCCAGTTGTAGTATTTCTGCATATTTTAATGTCTTGATGCACAAACGTAGCTTTCTGCAGCAGTCCTGATGTTCTACAGATCCTGAAGATGTCTCCATCTGTTGTTGAACAATATCAAGGTTTGTTCTCCACCTGGGTCCACTCTTCAGGTGAAGACATTTCTGTGAATTGATGATAAAACACACAGACAAACACAGTATATATTATATACAGTATACTGTATATTAAGACAATGGGTCAAACTAATGTCTTCAGACTACACCACCTCCTCGTCCACCCTCCTGTCCAGGTGTTGTAGGTCTGGACGCAGGGGACATCTGGGTCCATTATGGGCTGAATGCTGCATCCACTTTGTCACTTCCCTCATCAGAACCACAGAAAATCAACAGATTTACATCAAAGAATATTGTTGAGTACTATTCTTTTTGTTGATGCAATCTTACCTGCTGTGATGTGAAAGTCTGGGTTGTACTAGTGGTTCAGGAAGAGCCTCAGGTGATGGACTGGAGACCTGGAAACCTGAAAACACAAACAAAATAAAATAAAAGAATAATATATTTAACAGATATTTTAAAAGGGACTAATTTTTTAAACTATAAATTAATGTTGAATAATTATTAGAAACATTAACTAATATATTACCATTTCAGTGCTGTGGAAACTATGCTGTAAGTCCTCACAGAGCTGCTCACGTCCTGAAGTGAAAAGTCTCCAAAAACCAGCAGGAGCTGAAAAAAAATTATAACCTGCTGTTTACTGGAAATAACTTTGGCTTCTCTGCAGACAATCCGCTAAAATATTAACTTTTAAATGGCTAAATTGGACGGATCGAGTTTGTATCTCCTCCATTGTTTTCAAGGTGCGCAGTAGAGACGTTTCTTGTTATGACGTCATCATCCTGCGACGGGGAAATCCCTATTTATCGTGTTAAAAAAATGGCGCTAATTTTAAACTGTTTTTGGGAGGAATTTTCATTCATTTCACATTGTTTTAGCAAAAACGGTCAGAGGTCAATCTTAATATTTATATATGTTGTGCCATTTTTTGGAAAGTTAAAAGATCATGTCAGGGGAGCTTTAAAGTTTAACGTGCCAGCAGAATAAGTAAATATGCCAGCTATTACTTGTGTTCTGTTGTTCCTATGTTTAAATCTGTTGAAAAGTTAGTTATAGGAAATTTTGATCGATCCAATCATGTAAATATGTTGTGATGTAATTTATTGATATATTATTAAATGATTCAGTTCTGTTGTTTCAACATAATAACGTTTCCTGTCTGTTACACCTCATCACTGAGTCACAGAATAATTATTAATGATCTGAAAAAGGTGAGAACCCATGAATTATGATGATAATTTGTGTCAGTCAAACCCTGCTGAAATTTACAGGGATGTACCGATCCACATTTCTCACTTCCGATCTGATACTGTACTAGGTATGTAACGGTTGTAATGGGTATACCGAACCGTTTCGGTACACCACGTTCGGTTCGGTTCACCTATGTACCGTTTCGGTTATTTTTTCACTCATTAAACTTTCTTAACAGGGGAATATATGCACCGCGGAACAACATTTCCTGGGCGTGTTTCAGCACGGAGCTAATATCGCGGGGCACGCGCAGCATTTAGCCGTTAGCATCTTGTGCGGTCTCTTGTTTGTGAACGTTATAGCTTTCTTGTTAAAAGACGAGCGCACCCGCAGCTTGTGTGGACTTTGTTCCATGAAGACTCTGCAACAACTGCATGACGCAGCTCTCTGCAGTAGCAACACATCACGTGAACGTGCTGGAAACTGTCATCCGAACATGAACGAAGAGCTGTATTAAAACTACTTCATCAGGTAATCAGAGCGGTCCAGAGCAATAACACAAGCTGTATGAGTTTTTAAATCTCTGAATCTGTCTGAATGTTGTTATATATGCAGGCTTTAAAGTTACTGAGCGTCGCTATGAGACATTCATCACGTCAACACTTCAAAAAGTCCAGCTCTTTATGAAAAAACTAACTAATGTTGTCAACAAACAGAAACAAAACAAAATAAAACAAAACAAATAAATAAAAAAAAATGGACATGGACAAGAAATGGATACATCTTTATCAAAACACAGGAAGGGTCTCAGCCTAAATTGATAAAAGAACTGAAGGATCTGCATCGGTTTCTGCATGTAAACGCTCGTAGCCTTCTAAAAAAACTTGATGAACTGAAAATCCTAATCACTTCTTCTGGGGCAGATGTGATCGTTATCTCTGAAACTTGGCTCAAAAATTCTGTTTTGAAAAATGACCTGGCAATCAATGAATTTAAGATCTATCGTTGTGATCGTAATAAAAAGGGAGGTGGAGTCGCTATTTACATCAGAGACTCTTTGGCTGCCAGGATTGCATCTAAAAAAACAATCGCAAACCAGTTTGAGGCTTTAGCTGTGAACATCAGTTTGAAAGGAGGTCAGCCC
This sequence comes from Garcialebias charrua, assembly GCA_038048925.1. NCBI lineage: Eukaryota > Metazoa > Chordata > Actinopteri > Cyprinodontiformes > Rivulidae > Garcialebias > Garcialebias charrua. The sequence continues at coordinate 13,874 of JBBPBX010002406.1, read as the reverse complement.
TTAACTGTTGTAGGTTGTTATCGTCCCCCCTCCGCAACACCTGAAGCTCTATCCTCCCTGACTGAATTCATAGGAAATTTAAAACACAATGAGATTGTTATGGCAGGAGATTTCAACATTGACTGGAATAAGTCGACCCCCCTCTGTGATAAATTCAAGGAATGTTGCCTATCTCTCAATCTAACACAACTTATCGATTCTCCCACCAGACCAAACATAAAATGTCCCGAAAAATCTTCCACCTTAGATCTGTTTTTCACAAATGCACCTCACAAATTTCCTGGTATAGGTGTATTTGCTAACGTTTTGAGTGATCATTCCGTAATAGCAGCTCTTAGATCTACTAAACTTCCACCTGCTAAGCCCAGAATAATCCAAAAAAGGGATTTGAAACGTTTCTGTGAACAGTCATTCCTTTGGGATCTATCCCACTTTGATTGGCAACGTATCCTACAAATCAATGACGTGAACACCGCTTGGAACTATTTTCATGGTAGTTTCATTTACTTTGTAAACAAACACGCTCCTTTCCGGCAGTTCAGGATAAAGGGCCGTGACAGCCCCTGGTTTACTCCTGAACTAGCTGATCTCCTGCACTGGAGAGATCATCTTTGGGCAGCAGCAAGAAAATCACACTCAGACACTGATTGGTTGAAATTTCGGCAGCTAAGGAATAAATGCACAACTGCCATTAAAGCTGCAAAACGTAACTACTTCTTATCTCAGACCTCCAAAAATCTAAACGATCCTAAAAAATTCTGGAAAACCATTAAATCTCTCTCAGGCACCCCCCAATCATCTGACCTCCCATCACAATTTCTTGTTGACTCTGTTCCTGTGTCAAATAAGCACGAGATCCTGAACTGTTTCAATAAACATTTTGTTGCTTCTAGTTCATTATTTGACACAGTTACAAACGGAAAATCAGCCACTTTATCTAATAATCAAACTTCTACAAATCAAATCCCTCCTACAAGTCAACCATCTGTTAATCACACCTTCTCTTTTTCTCCGTTCTCAGTCAGTGAAGTAAATAAACTGTTAAATGATCTTGATCCTAAAAAATCTGCAGGTCCAGGGGCCTCATGTACAAAGACTTGCGTGGATTTCTTACTGAAAAGTGACGTACGGTCAAATCCAGAAAAGTGTGTACGCACAAAAAAATCCAGATGTATCAAAATGTGCGTACACCGGAATCCACGCACATTGCTTTTGTACATCACAATCACCGTGGAATTCAGCGCACATGAGAGAGTGGCCGACTCCGCCTTTGACACGCCTCCATATAAATATGCAAATTCATTTAAATATGCCCTGCACCGGCGAATGTTGTCTCTGCTCCATTGAAAAACATGTCGAAACGTGGAAAAAAGAGGAACTTCACGGACTGTGAACAGGAGACACTTCTGAGTGAGGCAGAGAAGCACGGAAAAAGGTTTTATTTGGCACGTTCAGCGCACAACAAACCGTCCACTTTTAAATGAGAAGTTGACCGAGCTATACACACATGCCTACTTATGGTGCAGTGGTTAGTGTGCTCGTCTTTCGTCCCAAAGGTCATGAGATCGACTCCCGCATGGTACAACGTTTTTATTTTTTTTTATTCATTCCAGATTTAAAGAACACAGGAATACTATTTAAATAAAACAACAAGAAATAAAACAATACATGAAATGAAAGGAAGCAGACGATTTCTTGTTTTGTAAATAGTTTTCATGTGTATTAAATCTGGAATGAAAAAGAAAAAAACGTTGTACCATGCGGAAGTTGATCTCATGACCTTTGGGACGAAAGGCAAGCACGCTAACCACTGCGCCATAAGTAGGCATGTGAGTATAATTTGGGTAACTTCTTATTTAAACAAACCACACCTCATTGTTGTCAATATTGTTGCTATTATTTGGCGCATGCTTTTATATCCACTCATCTAATTGCGTCCATGTGGATGTAATAATCGTTAATCATGTGTGTTTGGTGGGGTTTATGATTATTTTCACATCATGGACACAGTTTCTCTGAATCACCTGTAAGTGTCGCCAAAGGAACAATAACCACAGAAACGTGCGTACGCCAGCAGGGGAGCTTGCGTGGAGGTGCGCAGATATTCACGTTCAGTTCAGTTTTGATACATACGGGGTTTTGCGTGGATAGTGACGTGCGCAATGTTTTTGTGCGCACGCACGGTTGATACATGAGGCCCCAGATGAACTTCCACCTTATTTCTTAAGGCTGGCTGCTCATATCATCACAGTCCCTGTGACCCACATCTTTAATCTGTCCATAAGCCAAAACACCATTCCGGATGCTTGGAAAACAGCCTTTGTTCTTCCTTTGCTGAAGGGAGGTGACCCCACCTCACTGAACAATTATCGACCGATCTCTAAACTCTGCATCTTAGCCAAGGTTCAAGAAAAACTGATAAACTCTCAGATCAAAAATTATCTGGACTCATTTAACATCTTACCTCTCCATCAATCTGGTTTCAGGAAAAAACACAGCACAACAACTGCTTCTCTGAAGGTTCTGAATGATGTTGTTGAAGCATTGGATGCTAAGGACTATTGTGCTGCACTTTTCTTAGACCTGTCTAAAGCTTTTGACACTGTGGATCATAACATCCTGTGTCATAAGCTCTCAGAAATCGGTTTCTCTGATCACACCATCGGTTGGTTTTCTAACTATCTTTCCAATCGGAGGCAATGTGTTCAACATAACGGTACTTCTTCCAGCTATTTAACAGTTAAAAATGGTGTACCACAAGGCTCAGTTTTAGGACCAACTCTCTTTACAATCTACATAGCTAATGTAGGTCACTGCATCCCTGATGCATCCTTACATTTCTATGCTGATGATACAGTTGTTTACTGCCGAGCTAAAACAGTAGCTAAGGCTTTCCAGTTACTGCAATCCGCTTTTGACATCATCCAGTCAGATTTGTTCCGTCTCAAACTTGTCCTAAATGCTGATAAAACAAAAGGGATGTTTTTTTCAAATAGGAAGGCGGTTCCAGCAGATCCTCCTCTGATTTTATCTTCAAATGGTGTCCCTATTGAGTTTGTTGATTCCTATAAATATCTGGGTATCCTGATCGATTCACATCTCTCTTTTAAACTCCACGTGGAAAACCTAGTGAAGAAACTGAAAGTTAAACTGGGTTTCTTTTTCAGAAACAGATCATGTCTAACACTGAATGTTAGGAAACGCCTTGTATCTGTGACTTTCCTTCCCTCCATTGATTACGGTGACATTCTCTACATGAATGCTCCTACAAGCACCCTGCGGATGTTGGATGTTGTCTATCATGGTGCACTAAGATTCATAACTGGCTGTGATTATCGTACCCACCACTGCACCCTGTATTCACTGGTTAACTGGACATCATTAACCTCACGCAGACTCTTCCACTGGTACATTTTCATCTTTAAATCACTTCTTGGTCTGCTGCCCTCATACATCTCCTCCTACATGTCTTTGCGTGAGTGCAGCTACAGTGTGCGCTCTCAGGACATGATTACCTGCAGTGTTCCGTCAGTGAGGACTGAACTTGGAAAAAGGGCCTTCTCCTACTCCGCTCCTGCTTCATGGAATATCTTACAAAAAGATCTGAAGCTCTCGACCTTGACTTCTCTAAATGGTTTTCAGAATCTGTTGGAATCCTGGCAAAAACCAATGCAGATTTGTTCCTGTCTTTGATTTTATACGTCTACCTTATAATGTTTTGCTAGTTTTTTGATACTTTGTTTAAAAAAAAAAAAAAAAAAGTATTTCTCTCTTTTGTTTTTTTCTCTTTTGTTTTCTATTGTTTATTGTTTATTGTTTAAGGAAATTCTACCATTGCTGTTCATTGTTCTTTAGTTTTAGCAGGTCGCTTTCGTAAATGAGCCATGAGGCTCAATAAGATTTACCTGACTAAATAAAGGTTGAATGAATGAATAATCCAGGTTCCTTTTGTTTGTGTAGTGACGACGCCCCCTGGAGTTTTTTTTTTGTACTTTATGTATCTCTTTAATGTATTTGTGTAACATGTTGTTCTAATTCTTTGACTCGATGTTTGTAACCCCCTGGAGACTGTCATTATATTGTATTGTTGTTCTGCTTTGTATTTACAATAAAGTACAAAATAAACCAGTACTAGACTACAGAAGTATTGTTTATAACTCAGCTTCAGATACAACTTTAGAAAAATGAAACATCATTCAAATCAGACATTAAGAATGATTACAGGTGCCTTTAAACAACACATACAGGATGAAGATTAGTAGAAATGGGAGAACCAGCACTGAACACCAGAATGGACCAGTTGGCTCTAAACTACTGGACAAATGTAAAAGGTCCTGAACAGAAGCATCCAACACAAGAAGTGTTCAAACCATACTGGGAAAAGACAAGAACCATTTCAAAAGCTTTGGTTGGACCATAAATCAGAAAACTACAGAAATTCACATCAATAATATTAATGTGAGCCCAACAGAACCAGAACCAGTCATACAACCATGGATACTCACAGACCCAATAGTAGATCTGAAATTATTAGGAAAGAAAGGAAATTAAAAATATATTCAAATACAGTTATAGAATACATTAATCAATAATCTGGATTCATTAAATGAAATAGATATAAAACTCAGTCGAGCAGAAATAAAAAGCATTGAAAAGGAAAAAATTAGGGAAAGATGGAAAAACAACAGGAAGAAGAAAGAAAAGGTTGATGGTTTTATAGAATTCAACAACAAACAGGAGAAATGAGGAGATCTGAAAGAAACAGGAGGAGGAAACATCACATCACGTCTCAGATTTGGACACACAGGATTGAACAGAACATTATTCATAACAGGGAAGCATCATAAATGTGACTACTGTGGAGAAGATGAGACCATAGAACATGAGTTATTGAACTGACAGAAATACAGACATGAAAGAAGTCAACTGATGAACAGTCTCACTGAAATCAAAGAAAGATTTGATACAGTTGAATTATTGCACAATTCAAAAGATAATGGTGCTCAGGTTTTAATACAATATCTGAAACAGATTGTTTGTTTGAAAGAATGTTATTTAGCCATTAATTAATAAATTAAATAATTTTTGTTTGTTTGCATTGTTTCAGTCCACCTCCACCAGTTTTTGGTGGTAATGCACCAAATTGTTGTTTCTTTTAATCTTTGTGGAAACTGCTATTTTCCATGTACGGTAAACCAGGTTCCTTTTGTTTGTGTAGTAACGCCGCCCCCTGGTGGTGGCTGCTGGTAAATAAGTGTGTGAGAGAGCGGCACATGGGTTCAAATGAGGAGGATAATCATTAATCTGTTGCCCAGGCATTCACAACCATGTTTTTAATTTTCTGTTCATCTTATGGTAGATCATGTTCCATGTTCCCAGAAGCAAATGCAAATTAATTTATGTACTAATGTAACTTCTGGTAGTGACCCTCCAAACTTAACATCTAATAATAATTTGGTTTTTCATTCTTTTGAGCCACAACATGATAAGGTTTATAATACCTGTTTTAATCCTGATTTATTCTTTTCATCAGAATATTCTTCAATAGACCCAAACACCTATGACAGAAACCAGTCTAATATTTACGATCCTTCTACATGTAATTATTTTAATGAAAATCAGTTCAACTCTTTCATTGCATCTTGTAAAATGTCCAACACCTTTTCTTCTCTCCACCTTAACATAAGAAGTCTTTCAAAAAACTATGATCACTTTTACCATTATCTTGCATCACTGAACCATACGTTCACAATAATTGCATTGACCGAAACTTGGCTAAATGATGAAATCCATTCACTGTTTAATATTGATGGTTACACAGCTGTTCACCGATGTAGAGGAAGTCGAGGAGGAGGAGTCTCTCTTTATGTTCAAAAGGACCTTGAATTCAGACAGCGATCTGATTTTGAAGAGAAGTTTCATGGCTGTAATACAGAATGTGTTTTTATTGAGGTTCAATCTATGAAAAGAAAATTGATTGTAGGATGTATCTACCGTCCTCCTAATATAGACATAAACAATTTCAAAGAATGTCTTTCAGATATCTTAGAACTTGTTGCTAAAGAGGGTAAACTTTGTTATTTATTAGGTGACTTCAATGTCAACCTCTTGAATGAAAACAAACATCACATAGATGACCTTACAAATATTTTGTCTTCAAATTATTTTTATCCCCTCATTTGTAAGCCCACTAGAATAACTCCTCAGTCCTCTACATTGATAGACAATATTTTTACTAATGCATTGACTGATGTTATAAAATCTGGTATTCTTTATACTGATATTTCAGACCACCTTCCTGTTTTTCAGTTTTCTTCCGTAATTAACAATCAGTCCACAAATAAATCAAAATTAATTTATTTTAGAAATTTCAATGAACGTAACGTTAACAACTTCTCAAGTATACTTGCAAATATGTCTTGGGAAACAGTATATGAAGTTTCTGATGTGAATGTGGCCTATAAGGTTTTTTATGCAAAATTTCGTTACGTTTTTGACAAATGTTTTCCTCTGATTTCTAAAGGTAAAGGAAGTTCTGTAAAATTTAACAAACCATGGTTTACTCCAGAACTTAAGAAATCTGCATTAAAGAAAAACAAGTTATATAAAAGATATTTACAAAACCCAAGTCCTCTAAATTTAGCTACATACAAAAATCATAGGAATAATTATAATCACCTCATTAGAAATACTAAACGAAATTACTATAGCGATCAATTTACTCAATCATCAAATAATTCAAAAACTACATGGGATATTTTAAAAGTACTACTCAATAAGAAAAATGCCTCTACCCCATCCCAGGCTACATTTCAGAATGGCACTTCAATCATAACAGATCCAACAGTAATTGCAAATAAATTTAGTCATTATTTTATAAATGTGGGACCACACCTTGCAAAGAATATTGATAATGTTTCTGGTTCTCCTTCTGATTTCATAAATGAAAATTATCCCTCTTTAAATACGTTTGATCCAATAAAACCTTTAGAAATACTTGACATCATTAAGAATCTTAAAAACTCTTCTGCTGGCCATGATGAAATTACAGCCTATGTTATCAAAAAAGTTGCACCTATAATTGTTGCTCCGTTAACATTTATTTTTTCCCTGTCACTTGAATCTGGTATTATCCCACAAGATCTAAAACTTGCCAAGGTCATCCCTCTGTTTAAAGCTGATGACCCATCTGTATTTTCAAATTATCGCCCCATATCAGTTCTCCCGTGCTTTTCTAAGATACTTGAGAGATTGGTGTACTCTAGAATCTTGAGGCATCTTGATGCCAACAATATTTTGTATGAGCATCAGTATGGCTTTAGAAGGAATCATTCTACATATATGGCTCTCTTGCATCTTAGAGAAAAGATTTCAACTGCTTTTGAGAAAAATGAATATGCTCTAGGAATTTTCTTGGACTTATCAAAAGCTTTTGACACTGTGGATTATGAAATCTTGTTATCAAAAATGTCTTGTTATGGTTTTAAAAATAAGGTTCTGAAATGGGTTGAAAATTATTTACACAACAGAGAGCAAATTGTAATTTTTAATGGTAAATTGTCAAAGCGAGATGTCCTAAAATGTGGAGTTCCACAAGGATCCATTTTGGGTCCATTATTATTTCTCATATACATTAATGATCTACCAAAAGCATCTAGTGTTTTGACACCTATCTTATTTGCTGATGATACCAATCTTTTTGTTGCTGATGGTAACTTTGACTCACTTATTGATAAGGCAAATTATGGGCTCAGTCAATTTGCTCAGTGGTTTCAGTTAAATAGACTATCACTTAATGTTAAAAAATCTAATTTCATCTTATTTAAGAATAAGAATAAAAATTACAATCCAGAAAAAACTAAAATTTATATTAATAAACATTTACTTTCTAATGTTTCATCAACAAAGTTTTTAGGTGTCTATCTTGATGAGAAACTTTGTTTTAAGAATCATTGTGAATCAGTGTATAAGAAGATTTCTAAATCTTTAGGTATTATAAAAAAGGTTAAACCATATTTAAAAACAAGTACTATATTGACTTTGTACAATAGTTTAATTTATCCCCATATTTCTTACTGTAATTTAATTTGGGCTAGTACCTATCCTTCTTACTTGCAGTCAATCCATAAACTTCAAAAGTCTTTTGTAAGAATTGTCACTAACTCGCCATATTTAGCTCCATCCACACCTCTCTTTAAAAAATTAGAAATTCTTACAATCTATGATGTGAATAAGTATCAAACAGGAATCCTAATGTATAAAGTTATATGTATTCCACTTTCTTTACCTAAATATTTTCATAATTTATTTGAGCTCAATTCTTATTATCATTCATACTCTACAAGAAGGAAGTGTGATTTACATATACCCTTCTGTAGAACCACTGTTGCTAAATTTTCATTCATGTATCAGGGTGTTGTGCTGTGGAACAGTTTGAAACAATTAAGTGAATCATGTACAACATTATCTGTATTCAAAAGAAAGTTAAAAAAAACTTTATAGATTTTCTAACACATTAGTTTTTTTTTACATTTTATTTATAATTTTAATATTTTTTGACAATTTAAATGTATTTAATTTCAATTATTATTTTTTGCTTTAGTATGTAACTGTGTGTGTTTAAAGTAAGATGTAAGTTTATGTATAAAGCTCTTATGATTTTTTTTCTTTATTTTTTTAGAAGGGGGGGGTGCGCTTGTAAGCCCAATTAGGGTTTTTATGACCTCTCCTGCACATTTTTTTGAAAAACTTTTCTTTTACGTGTGTTGTTTCTTTTTGTGCAAACAATAAACAAACAAACAAACAAATAATGTGGACACCATGACGTCACCAGCTCGGCCTCCGTTTTCCTTCGTGATGAGGAGGTGTTCAAGATGGCGGCGCTCTAAATGGACGCAGTTTGGGAGCTCTGATATTCAACCGACACATTTTCATATATTAAAGGGAGTTGTTTGCTACAAGGAGACATTCTGCTGACAAGGTACCATAATAAGTGTATAGACACTGTAGAGTGATGTGAAGGTGCAGAAAGAAGAAAACACGAGTCCAGCAAACTATCCACCGCTAGCGTAGCTAACAACAAGCTAGCTGGATCTAAAAGTTCGACCGCTGCCAGCATGCATGATTATATTAGCCCAGATGTTGATGAGGGGATGGAAGCAGAGTTTCCACCTCTGCCCGTGACACCCTCCAAGGTTTACAGCAGAGAAACAAAGGAAGCTACAAGATACCGAGTTTCCTTCTGATGAGAAGCTACGTCTGGATTTAGCTCCGTGATTTATTTCAATTACTAATGAAAAAAGACTTCTCGTGAGTCAAATACTTTATTCTGTGATTTAGTTCCAAGCTGCTGCTGCCAGAGGCTTGTAACACTGCAGCTTCTTGTCTGTGGAGAGGAAGTTAGTTCACTCTGTTAGCATCTGTAGCTGTTAGCATCTGTAGCTGTTAGTATCTGTAGCTGTTAGCATCTGTAGCTGTTAACATATGTAGCTGTTAGCACCTGTAGCAGTTAGCACCTGTAGCTGTTAGCATCTGTAACTGTTAGCGTCTGTAGCTGTTAGCACCTTAGCTGTTAGCATCTGTAGCTGTTAGCATGTGTAGCTGTTAGCATGTGTAGCTGTTAACATGTGTAGATGTTAGCATGTGTAGCTGTTAGCATGTGTAGTTGTTAGCAGCTGTAGCTGTTAGCATGTGTAGCTGTTAGCAGCTGTAGCTGTTAGCATCTGTAGTTGTTAAAATGTGTAGCAGTTAGCACCTGTAGCAGTTAGCACCTGTAGCTGTTAGCACCTGTAGCTGTTAGCATCTGTAGCTGTTAGCATCTGTAGCTGTTAGCATGTGTAGCTGTTAACATGTGTAGCTGTTAACATGTGTAGATGTTAACAGCTACAGAGCTGTTAGCATCTGTAGCTGTTAGCATCTGTAGCTGTTAGCATGTGTAGCTGTTAGCATGTTAGCATTGGGCAGCACGGTGGCACAACTGGTAGAGCTGCTGCCTCTCAGCGAGCAGGTCCCCGGTTCAAATCCCGGTCCGGGGGCCTTTCTGGGTGGAGTTTGCATGTTCTCTCCGTGCATGCGTGGGTTTTCTCCGGGTGCTCCGGTTTCCTCCCACAGTCCAAAAACATGCATGTTAGGCTGATTGGTAACACTAAATTGACCCTGGGTGTGAGTGAGACGGGTCCCTCTTGTAAATGAGTCCCCGTGGCTCAACGAGGCTAGCCTGTATAAATAAAGGTTGAATGAAAAAACGTGTAGCTGTTAGCATGTGTAGCTGTTAGCATGTATAGCTGTTAGCATGTGTAGTTGTTAGCATGTGTAGCTGTTTGCATGTGTAGCTGTTAACATGTGTAGCTGTTAGCATGTAAAGCTGTTAGCATGTGTAGCTGTTAGCATCTGTAGCTGTTAGCATGTGTAGCTGTTAGCATGTGTAGCTGTTAGCATGTGTAGCTGTTAGCATCTGTAGCTGTTATCATCTGTAGCTGTTAGCATGTGTAGCTGTTAGCATGTGTAGCTGTTAGCATCTGTAGCTGTTAGCATGTGTAGCTGTTAGCATGTGTAGCTGTTAGCATGTGTAGCTGTTAGCATGTGTAGCTGTTAGCATGTGTAGCTGTTAGCATGTGTAGCTGTTAGCATGTGTAGCTGTTAGCAACTGTAGCTGTTAGCATCTGTAGCTGTTAGCATGTGTAGCTGTTAGCATCTGTAGCTGTTAGAATGTGTAGTTGTTAGCATCTGTAGCTGTTAGCATCTGTAGCTGTTAGCATGTGAAGCTGTTATCATCTGTAGCTGTTAGCATGTGAAGCTGTTAGCATCTGTAGCTGTTAGAATGTGTAGTTGTTAGCATGTGTAGCTGTTAGCATGTGTAGCTGTTAGCATGTGTAGCTGTTAGCATCTGTAGCTGTTAGCATCTGTAGCTGTTAGCATGTGTAGCTGTTAGCATGTGTAGCTGTTAGCATGTGGCTGTTAGCATGTGTAGCTGTTAGCATGTGTAGCTGTTAGCATGTGTAGCTGTTAGCATGTGTAGCTGTTAGCATGTGTAGCTGTTAGCATGTGTAGCTGTTAGCATGTGTAGCTGTTAGCATGTGTAGCTGTTAGCATGTGTAGCTGTTAGCATGTGTAGCTGTTAGCATGTGTAGCTGTTAGCAGCTACGTCTCGTTGTCGCGTGCTTGGATAATCTAGTCTCGTGACTGTGTGTGTGTTTTTCTGTGTAGGAGCAGGAGCTTCACGTCAGACCTCCACCAACCACATGTTTGTTCTCTAACAGGTATGGTTGTAATTTCTAGTAAAATTGTTCAATATTATACTTCGGTCCAGCAGCCTCCACTTCTAAAAGTCAGCGCTCACGCGGTTTGGTTGTGCACGCGCTAACACCATGAATTAGATAGTCACGCTTGCGAGGTTCTTTCAAAATAAAAGCTGATGTGTGTCTCCTGTTGGTACAAACTCTGTACATAAAACACATGTTAGCACTGGAAGCTGTAATGGGACCAACATTCCTGCTCAGCTGTTTCCACTAAAAGTTTGAATGTCGCCCCCATATCCAAAGAGTAGAGAACTTTTTGTGTTGCTAAGTTAAATAAATAAAAAACTTCAATGTGTTTTTCATGTTTTGACTCTAGATGATTGAAGTCATTCTTGCTGGTCTATGTTCAGAAATGATTTTTAATGTCCTCCTGTGAATATGGATCCATAATATTTAACTTTTGTCTCTGTTTTGTGGTTATTTGTATGTTCATTATGTGAGAATGTTAAATTGTTTTCCCTGAAGTTTCCATTAATATTAAAACAAAACTCTTAGTTTCCAGTGACCAGTCTCACTTCAGGCTGACTGTAGAACATCTCCAGATGTTGCTCACCAAATGTCACCAAGATCTCATGTGGAATTTCAAAATAAAGGCCCTCCAAAGTTGGACATTTTCCATGTAATTTTCCCTAAGTTGCTGTGTTTGTTGCTCGTTCTTCAGGATGTTGTAGAAACAGTGAGGGTAAGTACGACTTTACCACAAATCACATCATTACTGTGCAGAAAGTTTGTCTCATTGAAATGCAACATAGATCAAGACAAAACAAGAATGTTTAATTTAAAATAATAAATGTATATAAAAATATAAGTTTATATGATTCACATTTTAAGTAACTATCATTTTGGAAAAATAACAGTTAAAATTGTACATTAATTTCAGAAATGACATTTTTAGCATTTTAACATCAAGTGTTTCTTTTTACTGTTAAATTTTGAGAATTACAAGAGCTTTGTGTTATTTGTCCATGTCGACCAAAATCACTGGAGGTTTCTGGTTAGTGTGTATAAAAATTATACTTATTGTTCTCTGAGAACATTTTAATTTAAAGTTTCATATTTTGATTTGTGCAGAAACTCTGTGAACCACACAGTCTTTGTGGTGGATCAAGTTCAGCAGAAGACAATTCAAAACCTGCAAAAACATTTAGGTAAGTATTTATTAACAGACAGAGGAGAAAAGTATAACTCTGAATTATAAATGGTGAACTGGTTTTAAAATGATTTTAGTTGCTGTTATGGCCATGAAGGACAGATGCACATTTTATTCCAGTTTTATTCAGGAACATGCGTACATTACACATAAATGTTTTTTCACTGAAACTAAATGAACATTCAAACTTCTTCCTGATCATTTTGAAAGAGATTTAGTAACAACTTGAGTTCGACATATCATGCCAGAGTAAGGACGACACGTGTTCCTTGTGTTATGGACCTACAAAGTTTTTGAACAGTTGAAGTCGTCCTGCTACATTTATTAAACATCAAATGTTTCTACAGCTTTCTCTTCTTTTATAAAATAGATTTTCTGAATCATTAGAAACTTCATTTCCTTCAAACTACTAATTGGTATTGATTTGTTTAAAAACCACATTTATCTAAGTCAAGTGATCATAACGTTCATGTTATTAAAATACAGTCAGTTATCACACTCACTGTTAAAGTCTAATAGAAAATAAATCAGTAAAATTCATTTAAATGTTGCTCATTAATTGTTCTTTTAATTGTAATTAGAATATTTACCTGATGATGTTCAAATCAGTTCCTACAACTTGTGTTTCTTGAACAATTTGTTTAAAATATTTACTAATTCTATTAAAAGCTGCAACAGAGTTGAGCTGACATTAAGGAGAGCGTGTCAGAAAAATGTGATTGTGTGGACGTTAAATAGAAAGGAGGCGTCGTGCTGCAGCCGCTCCAAAAGGATGGAAATAGCTGCTGGGACGTTGTTGTGATAGTTTTTAACTTTAAAGTTTGTGAAACTTCATCTGTAGGACTTTTGTTACTTGTTAACTGTTTGTACCTTTTCTTATGGTTTATATATTTTTAGATTGTCAGAGAAGTGATGAAGACTTTCCAGATGTTCCAGCCATCAGTTTTGAAAGATCAAAACTGGAAATCATAAATAAAGAGGAATGGGTCAACAGATACTGACTGCATCAGGTTTGGTCCTGAAGTTTTGATTTCAAATTTCTAATAGACTTATTCTTTATTGTTAAACAAGTAAGTGACTAAAAAGTGTTCACTTTGAAGATAATAATATTTTAAACTACAAAGGTTGTTAAGAAGGTGAATAGGAGACAAATAATATCTGATTGTTGAGCTGAGACATGAAAAGACTGAATGTAATTCAAATAAGTGATAAAGTTCACAATCACATTTGACTCTTCAAGAGAATTGTGTGTAAATAAATGAAACAATGATCTGTTTGAACCTTTAAGGTCAAGATGCAGGTGAATCCAGTCAGAAATGTTCTTTGTATAAAACTAAACACTAGAACACTACCTGACTGGATAAATGTGGATCCAGCAACACAATTCCCTCAAAAACTACGTTTCTACTACAGCTGTGTAAAGTATT